>PVHP010005402.1:46213-65632 GCA_004024765.1 Zapus hudsonius
AAAATATTAAAAAAAAAAGAAATTTCCTTTAAAAAAAAAAAAAAACTGGAAGCATATTTACTTTCTATCCTAACAATTCTACTCCCAGAAATAAGAATAAAAAGCACAAGCTTCTAACAGCATATCTATAAAGTGGTTTTCTTCTACCACTGTTAGCTAAGAACTGAAAATAAAGCAATATCCAGTTACACTACAATGATGAAATGCCATAATGGCACCCTTAATATCAAATCTTCAGTGTCCATCCACAGAAGATGAGAATTGAGTTAAACTACATTACTTATTGATTTTCATGAAATACTATGTTAAAAGAAAAAAAAACTCTCATATGATCCCCAAGCAATAAACACCCTTATGCAGGTCTACATATGGACAGGAAAATAGAGATATATGTGTACTATATTGTCACCGGTAGAGGATAAAGTTAGGGGCTGGTGGGAGAGAAAAAAGAAATAAATAATAAAATTAGCTATAATTAAAAGAAAATGTGGGGCTGGAGAGATGGCTCAGCAGTTAAGGCACTTGCCTCCAGTACCTAAGGCCCGATGTTCAATTCCCCAGTACCCACATATGCCAGACCCACAAGGTGATGGCCCTTGTGCTCTATTTCTCTGCTTGAATGTACTCTGATTCAATTTATGTAAATTACTTTTTTTCCTTTTTCTTTTTTTTTTTTCTTTTTTGGTTTTTTGAGGTAGGGTCTCACTTTATCTCAGGCTGACCTGGAATTCACTGGAGTCCCAGGCTGGCCTAGAACTCACAGCGATTCTCCTACCTCTGCCTCCCAAGTGCTGAGATTAAAGGCGTGCACCACCACGCCTGGCTTCCTCTTTCTTTCTTTCTTTTTTTTTTTTTTGTTTGTTTGTTTTTCGAGGTAGGGTCTCACTCTAGCCCAGGCTGACCTTGAATTCACTATGTAGTCTCAGGGTGGCCTTGAACTCATGGTGATCCTCCTACCTCTGCCTCCCGAGTGCTGGGATTAAAGGCGTGCGCCACCACGCCCGGCTCTTTTTCTTTTTTTCTGAAGCAGAGTCTCACTCTAGCCCAGTAATCCTCCTATCTCAGCCTCCTGATTTATCTATTTTTCCAGTTTTTGAAATAGGATTTCTCTGCAACCCAGGTTGGTCTGGAATTCATGGCAATCCTCCTGCTGCAATCTCCTAAATGCTGGGATTCTGGGCATAAGCTACCTATACCTAGTTTACATAAATGACTCCTATACATACTTTGTATTTTAAAGCTACTCCTCAGGTAAGCTGGTGGTAAGTCAGGTTAAATAACTACAGCTGTAATGTTTACCCCTTATCCTGGAAGCTTCATGAGTAAAGACAGAGGATGGACTTCCACTCACTAAGCTAGAGGTACTATCTGCACAGGACATAGCATTACTCCTCCTGATCTTGTCCTCTCTCTTTCAGTTTTTAAACTGCCCCCACCACTGGTGGTCATCTTACCTGTTTGGCTAAATGGGTGCCAAGCTATGCCCTGCTGCCTCCATCCAGAAGAGCCAGGTTGAGAGGCCTGAAGACTGGCCTGGTAGAGAGATTCCAATTCAGAGGTCTCCTGTTCTGTGTCTTGGTTCCAATGTGGATGCAAAAGGATGTGATTTTTCTCTGGATAGGTTACACAGGTATGGGAATCATGAGGGGAGGACTTGACGCCTGTTCCAGGGACCCTATGTTTAACCTGAGAATCACAGAGCCTTGTGACATTCACCCAGGAATCCAAAGGCAAATCAGTCCCCAAGTTGATATTGCTACCCAGCTCCTTAGGCCTAGCATCTGTCACTTGGGCTAGATTCCCTTGATATCTACCTGGCTCTGCTAACCTAGCCTGTCTTCCCCTAGAGGTTTCACCATTGGGCATCCCTGAATCCATGGCAAGAGAAGGATGGTCAGCGGGTTCTTCCCACAAAGGCAGTCTTTCCCTAGCATCCAAAGAGGGCTGATGTTTTACCCATGGACAGTGGCCTTTCCCTGGACCCTGGAGGAGAGGAGGCTTAAAGTCAGAATGGGAAGAGTTCTTCCTTAGACCATTTGGCAAACTTCGATTCTGGGAGCTTATAACATCCTTTGCAGAGGCACCCTGCATCCTCTGGAACTGCTCTGCCAGAGAGCGGACAAGTCCCTTTGTACTGGGAAACTCTGGCCTACAGGGCTCCTCGCTGTCTCCAACCACTTTTGAAGTCAATGAGGCTTGGAGACATTGGTTAGTTTTCTGTGCAGGATCAGGAGAGTGAAGCACAGATGAAGCAGCAGCAGGCATCACAGCATGGCAGACCCTGGAGTGGGGAATGCTGGGTTGAGCTGATGAGCTTGAAGGACTGCAGCCTAGAGTATGTATATCTCCTCTCCCCAAGGGGTCTGCTCCTGTTGAGTGTGACCAAGGCATCACCAGGGATGCATTAGTAGGAGTCTTTTCTTGGGACCTCTGTTCTTGAACAATGCCCATTCCTTCTGGTGGAAAAAGCTTGCTGCTGCTGCTGCTGTCCTCCCTGTGGCCTTGCAGCTTTCCCTCCAGGGCATCCAACGGGAGACACTCATGGTGAGAAGGCATCTCACTCCTCCCTGTTGTTTTAGGTAAACCCTGCCTGTGCAATGCTGAGGGATCGATGCTGTCCACCTCAACTGAAGTTGGAACCTTCAAGGCAGATGTACTAGTGGAATTGTGTAGGGAGATGGATGGAGCAGGTAACTCTGGGAATAGTGATGAAGGAGATTCATGGCAGGAAGCAGATGAGTGGAAGAAAGAAGAACTGGCTCCAAACTCTGTATCCTTGCAGGGTTCCAGTTGGATCTCCTGGCTTAACAATACTTGGAACGGGATAGGCTGTTCACTGAAACAAATGGAGAGAGCCAGTCATAAGATGCCTTCATTAAATACAAAGTACTTCCAAAAAGATCTGTTCATTCCATTCCCAGTTCTAGCTATCTACAGAGATAATGAAGAAAAATGTAAAGACAAACACAAAGTCAAGAATTTACAATTTCACACAGAAAAGGCACATAATCTGGTTGTGTTCAGACATCAGATATTTATCCTCTATTAAATGCTATCACAAAAGTTGTACACAGTAGAATTGAGTCCTTCTGGCCAATATTCTTCACTACCTGTGAAGTCTACTCCAATCATACTCTATATGCAAATTAAAAATAAAAACGGCTAGTCCCACATGCAAGATGATATGGAAGGTAAGCCAAACCTGAAAATCACTCAGACCAAATGGCAAAAATCCAAAATGCAATACAAGAAGAAAAAATGCTACCTACAGTCCTGTGCGAGAGCACAGCTAAAACATTAAGAAGACACGATTACAAAAATACAGGGTGATTTGGGTTCAATGGACTAAAAGAGATTGACTACTTCAGGTGTGTTTTCATGTCCCAGTCTCACTGTATTCCTCAGTCACATTTCCTTGCAAAAATATATATGATTCGCTTAAGATTTAGAAGTAGTAAGAGGGGCTAACTGCATTTAGTTTGTTTTCCACTAATTGTTTTATATTGCTAACAAAAATATGCAGTGTTACAAGCACTTAAACCTCAACTTTTCAAACTTTGGATTTCCAGATTAGGGATCTGAATATCAAAAATTGGAATGCTTCAAAATTTCAACGTTGGGCCAGGCGTGGTGGCACACGCCTTTAATCCCAGCACTCTGGAGGAAGAGGTAGAGGTAGGAGGATCGCCATGAGTTCAAGGCCACCGTGAGACTACATAGTGAATTCCAGGTCAGCCTGGGCTAGAGTGAGACCTTACCTCGAAAAAAAAAAAAATTCAACCTTGGGCAAGAGAAATGGCTTAGTGGTTAAGGTGCTTGCCTGCAAAGCCTGACTGTCTGGGTTCGATTCCCCAGTACCCACATAAGTCAGATGCACAAAGTGATGTATACATCAGGAGTTTGTTTGCAGTGGCTAGAGGCCTGGCATGCCCATTCTGCCATTCTGTCTATCTCTACTTGCAAATAAATAAATAATTTTTAGATTTGAAAAAAATTCAACCATTATGAGTACACATATTGCTGAAATCGTTTGATTTTGGAACATTTTAAATTTTAGATTTTCAGGTTTAAAAGAAAAAAATGGTATCTGAAACACTTCTAGTCCTAAGCATTCTGGATAAGGGATAAACAACCTGTATACTATAAGCTTTTGTGGGTTTAGTTATCCAGTCACTCTTATAACATTATAAAAAAAATATGAAAGCTGAGCGTGGTGGCTCACACCTTTAATCCCAGCACTCAGGAGGCAGAGGTAGGATGATCACCATGAGTTTGAGGCCAGCCTGAGACTACATAGTAAATTCCAGGCAAGCCTGGACTAGAGCGAAACCCTACCTCGAAAAAAAAAAATGAGAGTGAGACCCTATGTCGAAATATATATATATATGAATGAGCCAGGTGAGGTGGCATACACCTTTAATCCCAGCACTTGAGAGACAAAGATAGGAGGATTGGCATGAGTTCAAGGATACCCTGAGACTACAGACTGAATTCCAGGTCAGCCTGGGCTAGAGCAAAACCCCACCTCCAACCCCCCCAAAAAAAATAATAAAGATATTCTAGGGGCTGCAGATACAGCTCAGTGGTTAGAGACACTTGCTTATAAAGCCTGCCAACCCAGGTTTGATTCCTCAGTACCCATGTAAAGCCAAATGCACAAAGTGGCATATGTATCTCTAGTTCATTTACAGTGGAAAGAAGTCCTAGCTCGGCTGAAGAGATGGCTCAGCAGTTAAGGAACTTGCCTCCAGTGCCTAAGGCCCCGGGTTCAGTTCCCCAGGGTCCACGTGGACCGGACCCACAAGGTCGTGGCCCTGGTTCGTTTTCTCTCTCTCTCTCTCTCTCTCTCTCTCTCTCTCTCTCTCTCTCTCTCTCTCTCTTTCTGTATCTGTCTGCTTGAAGGTGAATAAATAAAATATTTTTTAGAAAAGAAGTCATAGCATGCCCATTCTCATTCTCTCTCTCTGCTCAAAAATAAATAAAATAAAAATTTTTTTTCTGGGCATGGTGGTTCACACCTTTAATCCCAGCACTTGAGATACAACGATCACTGTAAGTTTGAGGCCAGCCTGGGGCTACAGAGTGAGTTCTAGACAGCCTGGGCTAGAATGAGACCCTAACATGAAAAAAAAAAGTTTTTTAAAAAATATGATGTTCTAATAAAAAAAAAAAGGAGAAATTTGGCTAGCGAATATAGTTCAGTTGGTAGAGTACTCATCTTCAATGCTTAGTATCCCTGGGTTCCATGTCTAGCACTGCATATACCAGGCATGGTGGCTCATCCCTACATTCCTATATTCAGGAGGTAGAAGCAGGATGACTATAAATTCAAAGTTATCCTTGGCTACATAGCACATCTGAGGCCAGCTGGGAATACACGAGACATTTTTGTTTGTTTGTTTTCCGAGGTAGGGTCTCACTCTAGCCCAGGCTGACTTGGAACCTGGAACTCACTCGGTTGAAGTCACAGTGATCCTCCTATCTCTAGGTGAGGTGGCTCATTTTTTTTTTTTTAATTTATTATTGAGCTGGGCATGGTGGCGCACGCCTTTAATCCCAGCACTCGGGAGGCAGAGGTAGGAGGATCACCATGAGTTCAAGGCCACCCTGAGACTACACAGTAAATTCCAGGTCAGCCTGGGCTAGAGTGAGACCCTACCTCGAAAAACAAAACAAAACAAAACAAAACAAAATTATTATTAAATATTTTATTATTTATTATTTATTTATTTGAGAGAGAAAGAGGAAGACAGAGAGAGAATGGGCACGCCAGGGTCTCCAGCCACTGCAAATGAACTCCAGTCACATGTGCCACCTTGTGTATTTGGCTTTATGTAGATACTGGGGAATTGAACTTAGGTCCTTCTGCTTTGCAGGCTAGCACCTTAACGACTAAGCCATCTCTCCAGCCCTTGCTTTGTTTTTAACATGAGACTCTTTTTTTTTTTTTTTTTTTTTGGTTTTTCGAGGTAGGGTCTCACTCTAGCCCAGGCTGACCTGGAATTCACTGTGTAGTCTCAGGGTGGCCTCAAACTCACAGCGATCCTCCTACCTCTGCCTCCCGAGTGCTGGGATTAAAGGCGTGCGCCACCATGTCCAGCTGGTTAGCTATTTTTTACTTGTGTTTTAAAAGCTGCCAAACTAAATTTTATTTTTTACTTAGTCATTTATTCTAATAGAAGCCAAATTTAAGAGAAAAGGAATTGGAAGCTGTATCAATGCTTGCTGGGACTCTTTCCTATTCCTGACCTTACAGAAGCAAGCAAGGAGAATCTTTTCTATGGTTAATCAGCGCAAAGTAGATTGCTTTCTTTGTCTCTAGGAGGGATGAGAACATTGAAATTCCAAAATAAACTAAATGGCTGCTGCTGTAACATGAAGGTGGCCCAGATCACCACGTCTAAGACTACAATATGTATAAATATAATAATCGTATTGTTACACAAGTTTAGTAATAAACTCACCTATGGAAAATTTGCCCAAGTAGTCTATGACTTTGTACTTTTTGTATCTTTCTAGGAATTACTGAGAAAAAGGACCATCAGTAAAATTAGTTTCTCACTGTATGTCTGACCTGAGAGAAGAACATCTTTTCAGCAAACTCTTCTCTCTCCTCTGGTAGTATCCAAGACAACGAGAGCTCTTGCCATAAGCTAATGTGGTTCTCAAGCACTACCTGGTTGGCTGAGGGAGGGCGCCCCCCTGTGATGGGAGACAGGCTGAGGGCTGCACCAGTTGCTGCGATGGTGGTTGTTGCTGCTGCATGCGATCCTGCAGGCTCCGTGCTTTTCGAATACTGATTTGCAACTTCTTATCGACTAGGGCTCTGCTGTGCGTGCTAGAGCTGGCATCATGCAGGGCAAGTCTTAGTTTAGCTAAAATGCAAAAGAAAATATAGCAGAAACAGAACACAAAATACAAACAAAAATAAAAGAACAAAACTAAACCAAAAACAAGCAAAGATGGTGGTAAAACTCAAAATATGCAGCAGGAATGCAAGGCATGGACCATGCATATGCTGTCTGGGGCACCAAAATGGCTCTGGGTATAAGGAACATTCATGGAAGCCATGGAGGCCAAACAGGTTAATTCAAATTTAAACAAACAAATGACAAAACAAAACAAAAATTTTAAAGGAATTAGGAAGATAAACTAGCACTTAAAGGTCACCACCCTTGCCATCTTTTCAACTGACCTGTTCTGACTCTGGTCTCCTCTCTGTTCCCAATTCCCCCTTCCTGATGGCCAATAGTAGAAATAAGACCCAAACCTGCATCTTTCTTTATAAATGACAGCTTCTTTGGGTCACATTTAAGAGTCAAATTCTAAGACTTAGCTCCTTGCTGTAACATTAAGGTACTGCATACCTTAACGGAGGTAGGAGAAACAAAAGGAATCAAAGACTGCAGTGAAAAGTTACTGGTTGAGGAAGTCAGAGTCGATTTACTCAGTTTTCCTGCCATAGCTCCAACTCACGAGTCAGTGACTACATAAAGAGCAAACTAACCTTAAACCTAAAGTCTAACTTTATCTCATGAAAAGAAGGCAGGCATGGCTGGAAACTTCAGCTGTGGCTTCCTGTTGAAGTTATTCCAGTAAATATTCACAAGCCACAGTGATAACACCAGGTGCATTTAGAAATCTAAAGGGCAAAGATGGCTAAAGGGTCTCAGCTTGGGAACTTAGAAATGAGATACAGCCACCTGAGTGACAACACTAATACCTGCTGTGAAGTTAGTCAAAAACGCCATAGCCATAGCAGTTAGTTACTTACAGATAGCTTCATTACAGAGAGCCAAAGCTGCAGCACAGTCTCCCTTCTGTTCCAGGTGCAGTGCCTCTTCAAACACTGAATTTGCCTCTTGCAAGGACCTCTCAAAGCCGTCACTCCTCCCTGAAAGGGCCAGCACTTTTCATTTTCATTACGATTAACTCAAACTTCTCCTATGTAGTATTCCACAGATCCTGACTGCTGAGGTCTATTCTTATTCTTTCTGATGCTACTAAGAGAAGTCTCTGGAACAAGTCTCTGGAACAAGTCAAACATCCATTTTTGTCTTGAGACCTTATCATGGCCATGAAAATATTCACTACTATCCATATATTCCAACTTCAAAATCTCTTAGAGTCCCTAAAGGGAAGAACAAAGTATTGTCTGCAGGCATGGTGTGGTTCTTATGCCTGAACCTGAATCACTTTTTCTCAGAGTAACAGGATACATCTTGTCAGCTACTGTCAGAACAGCTCAGACTAAGCCCGACGTGGTGGTGCACGCCTTTAATCCCAGCACAGGGAGGCAGAGGTAGGAGGATTGCTGTGAGTTAAAGGCCACCCTAAGACTACATAGTGAATTCACGTCAGCCTGGACTAGAGCGAGACCCTACCTCAAAAAACAAACAAACAAAAAAAAAAAAACAGTATTTCTCAATTGTGATTTATCCAGACCACTTCTTCTCTACTCTTCTACTACTTCTTCTTCTTCTACTTCTTCTTCTTCTACTTCTTCTTCTTCTACTACTTCTTCTCTATTCATGGTCTTCTCTGTCCCACACTACATTATACACATATCTTTTGAGTGCAGATACCACAAAGTACCTACCACAGCAGTTTACCTACCACACTACTGAATTTGTTGTTATATGACATACCTTTCATTAGCAGTGATGCACAGGGAAAGGAAAAATCAAAATGTCAAACCAGGCATGTTGGCTCAAGCCTGTAATCCCAACATTCTAGAGGTAGAGGCAGAAGGTCTTATGTCAAAAAACAAAAACAGAGCTGGAGAGATGGCTCAGGGGTTAAGGCGTTTGCCTACAAAGTACTCATGTAAAGCCAGATGCACAAGGTGGTGCATGTGTCTGGAGTTCATTTGCAGTGGCTGGAGGCCCTGGTGTGCCCATTCTCTCTCTCTCTCATATAAAATTTTGGGCTGAAGAGATGGCTTAGCAGTTAAAGCGTTTGCCTGCAATGCAGAAGGACACAAGTTTGATTCTCCAGTGCCCATATAAAGCCAGATGCACAAGAGGGCGCATGCATCTGGAATTCATTTGCAGTACCTGGAAACCCAGGTGCTCCTGTTCTCTCTGTTTCTCTGTCTGTCTGTCTGCCTCTCTGCCCCTCCCCCTCTCAAATAAATAAAAAGTTTTAAAAAAATTTTTTTTTGTTGTTTTTGAGGTAGGGTTAGACTCATTTATAACAACTATCTTTTTTCTCACCCTTCCTTCCTTTGTGAGATGGAGTTTTGCTATGTTGCCAAGGTTGGTCTCTGTGGTAGTTTAAATAATGTCCCCCTAAAGAATTAAGGATTTATTAAAATTATTGTCTCCAGGCTTCTGGCTGGAGGAAGTGCCACTTTGGCCTAGCCTCCTGGGGACTGACCCTTTCTATTTTTTTTCTTTTTTTTTTTTTTTTTTTTGGTTTTTCGAGGTAGGGTCTCACTCTAGCCCAGGCTGACCTGGAATTCACTATGAAGTCTCAGGGTGGCCTTGAACTCATGGTGATCCTCCTACCTCTGCCTCCCAAGTGCTGGGATTAAAGGCATGCACCACCACGCCCGGCTATAAATAAAATATTTTTTAAAAAATTAAAATAAAAATGTCTGAGAGCTATGTCTTTTTATAATATCACCCTCACCCTATCCTCAACTTACCTCCAACTGCACATGATAAGAAAGGCTCTTCTGCACCTTTAACACTTTTTACTTCACTGTAGCTTTGAGAGAGAAATTACAATACAATGGAAAGTAATAGGTTGGTTCTGAAAAACTCATTAGTTTCCACCCTAACTCTATAGCTGTGGTTTCACCCAAGCCTAAAATTCTCTCATTTTATTTAGAATTAACTAAACCTAAACATCTTTATAATCAGAAGTAGTAACTAAAAAATAAATAAAGTTGTTGGCTAGGTATGGTGGTAGATAACTAATTTTAGCCTTCAGGAGGTTAAGGTAGGAGGATAGTAAGTTAAAGATCAGCCTGGGCTACACAGTGAGACCTTTTAAAGTTCTCAACTTTAAAAAGATTTAGGCAGGCTCTAGGTAATTCATCAGAATACTAGATTTCAATTTTTATCATCTAGAGTATTAGCACTGCATTCTCCACTCTTCCAGGAGATGCTGAAACAAGAGTATAGAGAGCTGACAATGTAACATAATCTCAAGCCTTTTACTAACAAAGTGGGGAAAAGATGTTAAGAAAGATGACAAGATTCCTCTTTCTGAAGTAATATTAACCTCAAAGCTGGTCACGATGGTGCATGCTTGTAATCCCAGCACTTGGGAAGCAGAGGCAAGAAGAGTTGCCACCAGTCTGGTCTACATGGCAAGTTTCAGGTCAACCAGGGATACAGAGTAAGCCCCTGTCTCAAAAACCAAACAAACTAAAAACACACACCATTTAAAAAAAGGAAAAAAAAATATAAACATAAGACATCAAAGTGATAAAACTTGAGGTCAAAAATTTTTAAAAGAGGACTAGAAAGATGGCTAAATTGTTAAGGCGCTTGCCTGCAAAGCCTAACAACCCAGGCTTGACACCCCAGTACCAACATAAAACCAGATGTACAAAGTGGCACATGCATCTAGAGTTCATTTGTAGTGACTAGAGGCCCTGGCATGCCCATTTCTTTCTTTCTTTCTCTCTCCTCTCCTCTCCTCTCTCTTCTCTCTCCCCACCTTGCAAATAAATAAATAATCCTTAAATGTCCAAAATAAGACTATCAAAATACAAAGATAACTAAGTAATTGGGGATTTAAAGTTCATTTTCAAACATGGCTTGGGTTCAATCCCCAATACCACAAAGCTACCCCCAAAATAAGAATACTTAACCAAGAAAGCTACTTTAATTGTTGAAAGAGAGAAATGGCCAGAGAAAGAATTTTTTAATTGCTTAATCTGGGGATTCTGAATAATAAGAATGAAAATTCTGGGTGAATATGATGAAAATATACCATATTTGTTCATAAAATTTTTTAAACTTAAAGTGGAATGACAAATATATTTTATAAAAGAAAAACTGCTTCACAACCTACTTAAGGAAGATACCTTAACCTGCTGAACTCCAATTTTGAAGGCTAGTCTCTTTTGGCACCAAGTAACAACCTAAATATAAGGGGGTGACTAACACGGAGAAGGTGAAGAAGCTGAAGTTTACAAATCACATGGGTTCATGGAATGAATTTTCATAGGATCAAAAATAAATTAGGGCTGGGCATGGTGGCACATGCCTGTAATCACAGTTACTCAGAAGACTGAGAGAGGAGGTGATGAGTTGGAGGCCAGCCTGGGCAACAAAACAAAACCTCATTTTAAAACCAAACCAAACCAAAAATAAAAATGAAACCAGTAAATTAGGTCCTGGGAGAATAGGTCAATGGTAGACAGCTTGCCTAGCATGTATTATGCTTTGGTTCTATCCCCAGCACTGCATTAAAGAAAAACAAACAACAACAACAACAAAAGTCAAAATACCCTTTTTTTGCTTTCTTGGGTTGTTTGTTTGCTTTGGGGAAAGGGGTGCTGAAGGCAAGGTCTTACTCTAGTCCCGGCTGACCTGTACCCCAGTCTGGCCTCAAACTTATACCAATTCTATATCAACTACCAAGTGTGCCAGGATCAAAGGTATGCACCACTATGCTCGGTTTAACCTTTTTTGTTGCCTTCTTAATGAAAACTTGTTTTACTTACACCTTCCATAGATGTTTATGTAACACATTTTCCATGAATAATGTACTACCTCTTACCTATATAGGCTTTTAATTGATATACCTAGAGGCAGTGCTATCTCTAATCAATAAGCCTTTACTTTAAACTCTTACTTTAAACTAGCTCTTCCTGGAATAACTGGACTAAGATAAAACATTACCTTGCTAAAAAAAAAAAACTGATAGCAAACAAACAACATGGCTCTTACTTCCTGCGTTTTCTCTCTGTCCATATGCCTCACATCTAATTTTCACAGCAATTACCCTGATTCTGCAGTTCATCCAAGTCCATGTATCGGCTGGGATGAGGGTTAAACCCTTTTGCAGCCTCCAGTTCCTTCTCCCGTTTCCTCCGAAGTTCCTGTTCCTGGGCCCTCCTGGCCGCCTCTTCTTGCAGCTCGTCCAGTTCACTTTTAGATGCTATCTCTCCACCTGGAAACAAGCAAGTGAGAAGAGGAAGGGGAGGGAGAAGGGAGAAAAAAAAAAAAAAAACGAGCAAGTGAGAAGACAAATCACCACACAATCAAGATGAAGCATCTGTGGAGCTCATGGCCACTGTGCCACTGATTCAAAGTCTCCTTCAGTTGGAAGTTCATGTTTTGGATATTGCTTTCCTTATTGGATTCAGGGTGAAACGGAGGCCAGGAGTAGCATTAATAAGTGCTTCAGCCGGGTGTGGTATAGTGCATGCCTTTAATCCTAGCACTCGGGAGGCAGAGGTAGGAGGATCACCATGAGTTCAAGGCCACCCTGAGACTACATAGTAAATTCCAGGTCAGCCTGGGCTAGAGCGAGACCCTACCTCAAAAAACCAAAAAAAAAAAAAAAAAAAAGTGCTTCATACAGCAGTACCACACAGTGCTTAGCAGTTCTTAATACTTGCAAGGCACTAGGTACACTTTTATATACTTTATTTTATTTCTTACAACTGATGAGGTAGATATCTATTTTTCCATGTGAGGTAATAGGAAAACTGAGTTACAGAATGGTAACACAGACAGCAAACGGTAGCGTTAACCTCAAGTATCTTAAATTTATTTGGGCTTGGTGGCACAGGCCTATAATCTCAGTTACTCAGGAGGCTAAGGCAGAAGGATAGCAAGTTCAAGGTTTGCCTGGCCTACAAAGTGATTCAAGGCTTTGGCAACCTAGTGAGACCCTGTTTCAAAAAGTAGTCAGGCATGGTGGCACTAAGGAGCTGAGGCAGTAGTAGCATTGCCACGAACTTGAGGCCAGTCTGGTCTATATAGCAAGATACTGTGTCAACCAAACACACACACACACACACACACACACACACACACAAATAAAAAGTGAAGAGATGCTGGGAGACAAATGCATTGACCCATGCCTGTCATCCCAACACTCGCAAGGCAGAGCCAAGAGGATTGCTACAATGAGGTCAGCCTGAGATACATAATGAGTTCCAGGCTAAAAAGGGGGGGAGCTTAAAAATTTTAAGTTAATGTAAAAATTTATTAAAGGCAGAGGTTTCAAAGGATTCCTTGAGAAGGTTTTATGTTATATTCTTATTGCCTTGGGGCTAGGGTCCTTTGAGCATCTCTTGCCCTGGAACTTGGACATGTTGGCAGTAGTTCAGGAAACAGCAGATAAACCAGACAGCTCAGCTTTCCTCTCAGCCAAATTGCAGGTACCAGCACCACCTTTCCATGTAATGAAATGTAGTGTGTTCTGCAGTTCTTTAGTGGGATGAACCTGTAGACCTCCATTCTCCACTGAGAGAAGAGCCATTGAATCCCCATAAAAACACTGGCCCAACCACCCCACAGGACTCCCTCTAGCTTGCAGGTATAAATGTCTCCACAGAGGCTACCGTCAGTCCTTATTCTCTCACCTAAAATTGTCGTTAGCTGGCCAGTTAGGTTAAAATGTCTTAAAATCCTTAGAACTTATACTTGTTTACAGAAATACATGATGGACACTGTCAGCAAGCAGGACAGGAAGAACTAGAGCAGCAGCTTTCTCCAGCACTGTGGTAGACATGGTCTCATGGCCCAGCCACCTTGCTCCTCCAGCCAGGCACCAGGCTGCCACCACCTTGCAACAGTCCCAGGGAAACAGTCCTGCCTCAGCCGAAGGCAGGTCTCAGTGCCAGCTCCAGGGAACAGTGTTCCAGGTACTCCAGTGAGCAGCTGTTCCATGCACTACTGCAGTAGGTCTACCATTCTCCAGTCTCTAGCCTCAGCATTTTTTGTTGTTATTTATTTGTTTTTTGTTATTTTTCGAGGTAGGGTCTTGCTCTAGCCCAAGCTGACCTGGAATTCACTATGTAGTCTCAGGCTGACCTCAAACTCACAGCAATCCTTCTACCTCTGTCTCCCAAGTGTTGGGATTAAAGGCGTGCACCAGCACATCTGGCAAGAGAATTGTTTTTTAAAATATTTTATTTATTTATATGCAAGGGGGGAGATGGGCACACCAGGGCCTCTTGCCACTGCAAATGAAATCCACATACATGTGTTACTCCATGCATCTGGCTTACATGGATACTTGGAAATCAAACCCCGACATCAGGCTTTGTAATCAAGTGCTTTTAACTGTTGAGCTATTTTAGCAGTCCAGAATTTTTTTGTTTTGTTTTTCAAGGTAGGGTCTCACTCTAGCCCAGGCTGACCTGGAATTCACTATGTAGTCTCAGGGTGGCCTTGAACTCATGGTGATCCTCCTACCTCTGCCTCCCAAATGCTGAGTGCTGGGATTAAAGGCGTGTTGCCACCACACCCGGCTCCTGCAATTTTTTTTTTAATTTATTGTCCATAATGATTTACAACATTTAGTGTCCTGCAATTTTTTTAAAGGTTTTTTTTTTTTTTTTTTTTTTTGGTGGTAAAATCTTAATCTAACACAGGCAGACTTAGACCTAGAGCTCACTCTGTAGCTACAGGCTGGCCTTAACTGAACTCACTGCAATCCTCCTACCTCTACCTCCTGAGTGCTGGGACTAAGGGACTGTGCCACCATGCCCAGCTCAAGAAAATCAACAATAATAATAATAATATAGAAGCAGAAGCAGCAGTAAGGTTTAATTGCTAATATCCTATTTTTGCCCATATGGCCCTGTTTTATATCTTATTTCACAGTACTAATTAATTAAAAGTTCATTTCTCAAGAGGATGCCCTTATGCCAAGGAAAGCTCCAGAACTGAGTCTTAAGGAATGTAGCTGACATTCCCACCATTCATCACATTTCTGTCTTTTATTGTTCACACACAGTTTCTCTATAAGGTAAAAATATTCAGGTAAGCTGTGATTGAGAATTCAAATAAAAGAAATTCAGAGACAAAGCAGGTAAAAAGCTTCCACATTTACATTTTGATGGAAAATTCAGACTGCAAATGCCCTTTAGTTCAAATGTGCTCAGGTATACCCAGATTTCCCAAAGAGAACTAGAGGTCAAATCCAGTATCTTCTGCTTACCAGAGAGGGGATGAGTCTTTGTCCAGCCACTCAAGGATGCTGTGGAGTCTACTTCCAGGATGCTACTGCTGTGAGACTTTGGGATATGTCGCCAAGAAGGAACAAATCCAACAGATCTCTTTGCACTTGAATCCCTTCAAAAGAGAATCAGAATCTAATAAAAGCATCAGAGGGATTGTTTCTAGCAATAGTCCTAAGACTAAAATTTCAAAGCATCATACCAGTATAACTAGTTTGTGGGAGTCAAGTGTTGTGGTACACACCTGTAGTCCCAGCTGCTCTAGAGGATCAGGTGAGCTCAGGAAATTTCAGACTTGGGCAACACAACCAGAACCCATCTCAGAAATAAGTAAGTAAAAAGCTTCCGCTAAAGTACTTCTAGAAAACTGAAAGCTTTGCTCATTTCTTTTCCTTCACATCTTGTGCATCTCACATCCTATATGGTATGTAGGACACATTCAAAATCTAGCAAATAAATTTAATAATCATATCCTCATAAATATTATTTTTCTCTTTCTTATTAACCATTTTTGAAGGAGGAGATAACACTGGGGAATATTATTATGGTTGAGTAAATACTCTGTCCACTGTACTATATACCCCCAGCTTATCTTATTAAACCTTTGTAGTGTCTTCTGATAAGTAAAACTGAATGGGGGGCTTTGTATGGGCACGAAAGAACAGTGGGAAGAATGGGGAGGTGCAGAAGATAACACTCTTTCCAAGCAGATGAACCTGCTTCTGTATACAATGTATGAAGATCTGAAGCCGTGTAGGAGAGCAAACTGAGCATACCTGCCAGGGCTTTTGAGGTCAGCCTGGGCTACACGATAACTTCCTGGGCTATAAAATACCGCCCTGCCTCAAAAAACGAATTTAAATAGGGTATGGTGGCACACGCCTTTAATCCCAATAGAGGTAGGAGAATCACTTTGAATTTGAGGCCAGCCTGGGACTACAGGGTGAGTTCCAGGTCAGCCTGGGCTAGAGTGAGACCCTATCTCAAAAACAAAACAAAACAAAATACTAATTTAAAAGAAAAAGATTTAATTAAAAATAAATATTGTGGGGCTGGAGAGATGGCTCAGTGGTTGAGGCACTTGTCTCCAGTGCCTAGGGCCCCAGGTTCGGTTCCCTGGGACCCACGTGGGCCGGACCCACAAGGCAGTGGCCCTGGTGCATTCTCTCTCTCTCCTCCCTCTCTCTCTCTCTCTCTCTCTCTCTCTCTCTCTCTCTCTCTCTCTCTGCTTGAAAATGAATAAATAAATATTTTTTAAAAAATAAATAATATTGTGAGCCGGGCATGGTGGTATATGCCTTTAATCCCAGCACTCAGGAGGCAGAGGTAGGAGGATTGCCATAAATTCAAGGCCACCCTGAGACTACATAGTGAATTCCAGGTCAGCCTGAACTAGAGCGAGACCCTACTTCAAAAAAACCAAAAAATAAATAAATAAATAAATAAATAAATAAATAAATAAATAAATAAATAAATATTGTACATTTAAAGTATACAATATGATGATGTGGTACAGATTATAAGAAGATATCATAGGAACAAAATTAGCATATTTCATTCATTACACATTAGTTACTTTTCTGTTTTGTGTCAAGGGCTGCTAGAATCTTATTTAATATAAATTCTGCATGCAGTACAATTTTTATTTACTTATTATTATTTACTTATTTATTTTGGTTTTTCGAGGTATGGTCTTGCTCTAACCCAGGCTGACCTGGAATTCACTATGTAGTCTCAGGGTGGCCTCAAACACAGCGATCCTCCAACTCTGCCTCCCCAGTACTGTGATTAAAGGTGTATACCACCACAAGTTTAATACCTATATTCCTTATTTTGTACACCAGATCTCCTTTCACAAATTTGCATGTCCTCCTTGTTCAAAGGGCTATGTTAACATTCTCTGTATCATTCCAACTTTGATATATATGCTACTTAAATGAGCACTAAACCACGTTACTATTACTTGAAATAGCTCTTTTCTTGAGTGCCTTTGCTCCATTTTCCAGCAGAGGGTGCTGCTGCTACAGAAAAGTTAGTAGAGCATAAAACCATCTCTCCAGTTGGAGAGATGGCTCAACAATTAAGATACTTGCCTGCAATGCCTGAAGATTCGGGTTCAATTCCCCAGTACCCACACAAAGCCAGGTGTACAAGGTCAGGAGTTTGTTTGCAGTAGCTAAAGGCCCTGGTATGCCCATTCTCTTTCTCTCTCTCTCTCTCTCTCTCTCTCTCTCTCTCTCTCTCTCTCTCTCTCTCTCTCTCTGGAAGTTCTGAGTATCTGACTACTTACATTGCTGGGGGGGAACAACAGCACTGGTAAAAGTCAAGCTGTACCTGCCGACACTCAAGCTCTCAGGCAGGGTGGCATCCAAGCTGACAGGACTGCTGCTGTTCCTCTCACTGCTCTCATAGCCAGATTCCATCCGCTGAATTAGGCGAGGATGCTGCTCTAAAAGGTGAGAGCCTGGCCTGCCCGGACCCCAGGGCTTGTCCTGTGAGCTTGGTCCAGTTTTAATGTCATAAGCAGGTGGCTTGACTAGTTCATCTGGTGTAAATTCTTTAGCTATTCAGATCAAAGGAAAAGCATGGGAAAAAAAAGTAGATTTAGCATTTGCCTAAATCAAGACATAATCAACCCCCTCCTCCCTTGAGATGTTCATTCACTGAACTCAAAAAACAAAACAAAAACAAACAAAAAACACGTCATTAGGCATAGGGAGATGGCTCAGCAGATAAAGCACTAGCTGTACAATATTGAAGACTAGAGTTCGGGTCCCTAGCATCCATGTAAAGCCGAACATTGTAGCACAAGCATCTGTAATTCCAGTGTCTATGTCAAAACAGGAGAATCCCAGGAAGTTTGAGAGCCAGCAAACAGAGGAAGGCAAGGATAAACACCAGAGATTATCCTCCAAATACACCCATAATATGGCATGTACATGTTCACACATTGCTCTCTTTCTCTCCCTGTCTCTTACACACATTCACACATGCGCGCACCACACACAGAGCTGACATCAGAGTAAAAATGCTCTTGGCCAGGTCTGCTAGGCAACTCTGGATTTCTAAACACATAAATCAACTTTATTTGAAAGCCCAATTCTTCCATAATTATCTCCTCACCTGAATCTTCAGAAAAGGGACTAAGCTGAGTATAGCCACAATGCTTCCTTTTGTCCTTACTAAAAATACTGTCAATATTCAGAGACTCTCTTTTGGGTCTCCATGTTGGGCGATACTTGCTGGAAGAACTGGATTTTGACTCACTGCTTGTACTCTCTATTTCCCAGTCGTGAGACTGTAAAGGCAAGGTCCGAGGAGGTTTTTTGTCAGGCTGGTCTCCTCCTCTCCCCACGAAGGAAGAACCCACACTGGTCTGAGGAGCCAGGGATGGCCTGTTATGGATCATATTACTGACTGTCTCTTTGAAATCCCTCAGCCTGCTGGTGCTACTGGATAATTTGGAGGCATTCCTAGGAGCCTGTTTCTCTTTCAGTGTTTCTCCTAAAAGGGAGAGAGAGAGAGAAAGTAAAACAAAAATAAGTGAAACAAATATTTATGTTTAAAGTGATTAAAGTGATGAAAAATACCCAAATCCTAAATTTCAGAAAGCAGAAAAGACAAGGTAACAGTCTGAAAAATGATCAGAGTTTAGCAGAGGAAAGAGAGAGAGCAATGCTGATGGCTTGCCTTCGCTGTGGTATCCTGAGGCCTGTGGCTCATCACCTTTCCTCCGAACACGGCCAGAGCTCCTTTTGCGCTCCATCAGGGACCCTTTCTTCAATGTGTGTTTCTGATTACATTCACTATCAGTCAGGTGTCCTGAAAGAACAAGGAAATGGGAAAAAGTTGGCTTCTACAATTGTCCTCTATCATCCCGAGAACCTAGTCACCCCTTAGAATTTGTGGCAGTACAACAAATGTACTATACACATGGACCTGAAATTGTGGGGACCAGAACTATCTGGTTTAAGTATAGAAGTCTGAGTAGATAAATGCAGAGAAGCTGAGGTAATTCTTGGTATACTTCAAATCATTAGGTCTCCTTAATAATCATTAGTCTCAAACTACACTCATCTTTCTTGGTGACCCAGAAGGACAAAGGACATGTTACTTGGTAACTTCTGTTTGTTCTTGTGATGTTGAGAAATCAAACCCACAGCCTTACACAGACTAATTGGGCACTGAACCACTGAGTCTTATCTCCAGTTCCTGGTTTTTTTTTTTTTTTTTTTTTTTTTTTTTTTTTTTTTTTTTTTTTT
>PVHP010005403.1:0-65463 GCA_004024765.1 Zapus hudsonius
TATGTGTATATGTATGTGTGTATGTGTGTGTATGTGTATATGTGTGTATGTATGTGTGTATGTGTGTGCATGTGTGTGTCTGTGTGTGCCTGTGTGTGTGCATATGTGTGTGCACATGTGTGTGTGTTGTGGTGTGTGAACATGTATGTGCCCTTCAGGCACCCCACACACTCACTTGCCTGTAGTGGCTGATGCAGGAAATTGGGGGCCCTAAATCCATCAATCTTAATCCATTCATTTTTGAATTTTGTATTTACTTATTTGCAAGCAGAGGAGAGAGAGAGAGAGAGAGAGAGAGAGAGAGAGAGAGAGAGAGAGAGAGAGAGAGAGAATAGACTCGCCAGGGCCCAGTGCTATTGCAAGCAAACTCTAGACCCATGTACCACTTTGTGCATCTGGCTTTATGTGGGTACTGGGGAATCGAACCCAGGTCATTAGGCTTTGCAAACAAGCATCTCAAACCACCGAACCATCTCTCCGTCTCTTTTCATCCATTCTTGTTTGAGCCAGATAGAGTCTCTTCCTGATTGAGACCAGAGCTTGCTGCTTTTTCATGAACCCAATCAATTCCCGGTCTCTGGTCCCCTTTGCGGGACTGGGGTTTTCAGGCATACCAGGCCAGTTCTGCAGTTTCAAACTTGGGCTTTTCCAGACCCACCTAGACCCCATGCTTCTGCAGGAAGCACATTAACCGCTGGGCCATGTCTCCAGCCTGGTTTTTGTTTTTATTGTTTTAGTTCTTGAAAAATCATATCTCTCTTCTATCTTCATTTGTATTGAAATACTGACCATATACAAGAGACAAATACCGAATGTGCAATATCCTTCCCTTTGCCTACCCTGTCATCTTCAGTAACAATCATGGTGATTATGGAATAGTTATTAAACATGTATTTCAGACTGAGCAATCACCAGGGCTTTTGGGAACAGAATCAAGTTTTATTTATTCATCAGTATCACACATTTATCGATCGGATGGAGTCTCTAGGGGCAATGGGTCTAAGGTCAGGCTGCCTGAGTTCAAATTTAAGATCTTGTAACATTACTAGAAATCCATGTATCTCTTTACCTCCTCTTTCATTGGCTCTAAAACCATCAATACTTGTTGGTGAGTAAATGAAATTTTAGCCCCAAAAGCCCTGGTGATAACTTTGCTCTACAACCCTTCTCAGCCGTAAACCTACAAGTTATGAAGGCATATACATAAATATGCTAACCTATAAGCAAGCTAGACTTTATCTTCTGTTCCAGGAATGGTAAGGAAGAGCTCATCATAGCTATCTATGTGTCTATGTTGTGCTGCAACTGAACGGAGTTGTTAGATTAAGAAATAGAGTGAAGCTGTCTTAACATATATAAGGAAGTTGGGGAAATTTTTAAACAGTGTTAAAGCAGAAAACCAAGAAATGTTCATGAATTTTCCATCGCTTCAGCTATGTAGTCTCACCTAACATGTAAGTAATAGGCATGCTTGTACAGATGTTTTGAGGAGGGGGTCAAACATACTTCATTTGTGAGGATGGGTCTGTGACATTGAATGCAGTAGCAAGTTGCTTTTTGTAGGTACATGGCAACCATGCCTCAGTATTTTGATGATTGCAAACAATTCCCCTTTCTTTACAATGGAAAGAAGTCAGGAACTTGAAAGCATTTTTAAGGCAAAGCACCACATTGTGTTATGACATTTTTTGGGAACCTTTGAGGTTATATCTGCCCCACCTTACCCAATGAAAATACACTTTAGCACCTCAACTTTATGAAGTCTCTGCATTCTCCCTAAAATGAAATGAACTAGTTCAACTTAGTGTTTAAGGAAACAGATTCTATTTGCATTCAAGTCTATAGATGTATATAGGTTTATAGCTGCTGGTTAGCATATGAAATGTACAAAGCAAAATGTAACTGGTAACTAAACAGATTTGGGCACAAACAAAATTGACATTTAGTCAAAGTGGAAATTGAATATAGAGATAAGAGATGTATGAACATGTAAGAGAATATAGTCAGTGTCTGGAAGGCCTGGGTGTCCAGTAGACAGTTCACTAAAGAAAAAGGCTTAGTAATCAATCACAAGATACAGTTTGGGTAAAATCAGTGCTCATTAAAACAAGGACTTTATTAAGTCCACATAATGATTTTAAAATCTTTTTTAAAAGTTGAAATGTTTAGTAATGCCAATAAGTACTTTTAAAAATCATTGCCTTCCTTTTTCTTCACTACACACACACACACTTGGATTATACGCAGAGATGATTTAGATGCATTGTATTTGCAGGGACAAGTGAAGTTCCAACCTAGTTCTTGACTTGTAAGAAGAGAGCCCAAGGGCTGGAGAGATGGCTCAGCGGTTAGGGCACTTGCCTCCAGTGCCTAGGGCCCATGGTTCAGTTCCCCAGTACTCACATGGGCCACACCCACAAGGTGCACTCACACTTTCTCTCTCTCTCTCTCTCTCTCTCTCTCTCTCTCTCTCTCTCTCTCTCTCTCTCTGTGCTTGAAAAATGAATAAAATATTTTTTTAAAAAAAACAAGAGAGCCCAAGTGTTATTTATCATGGATACTTTATGTTGATCAAAATTTCTATTGGTGTTGGAAACATCCTGAAACTTTACATATCTATAATGTCTGAGGCATATTAGCAGTTCAACTAGTTTTTTTAAAATAATCTCACAATCTAGCATTTTACCATGTGTGTCCTATCATTGAGTTTCACGTACACTTGTGAAGAGAGGCTTTCTGGCGGCTTCTCACTGGTCTCCTCTAGTTGAAATTAAGTTCCAAAGCAAATGACACCTTCAATGATTTATGAGTGGGAAGATTTGAGAATTACTATATATTCTGCCCCTGGGCAGGGATGTCATCGGGCTGTTTCATTAAGTTATCAATTTAATCTTTGCCTTTGAATACGTGAGAAGATGTAATGTGACCATCCATCCTGTCTCCGCCTCAAAGGAGCTTTATCAAGGGTAGATGCTGTATTCCATCCACACCCTATGCTACCTAGGTCTTCTCCCTAATCACTTTAAACAGTTTCTTCTGAACTATCAGGGCATCTGTCACTTTCCAGTCCTTGGTTCTTTCCTTTCTGATAAGTTCGGTGATGTATCCCGGCTTCTGTTTTCATCAAAACTGTTGTCATAACTGTTCTCTAAGTCTTTGACTTCTCTTTTCTTTGAGAAATTCTCTGATCTGAACATTTAGCCAGAAACTGAAGGAGTTCTACAACAGATCACTTTACATATTACTGAAGGATGTTGAATTTTATTTATAACCTTTTGCAACATGGAGCTTCTAATCACTAAGAAATCAGATGCTGTGATCTTCAGTAACAATAATTTTGATTATGTAATAGTTATTAGACATGTATTTCAGACTAAGCCATCACCAGGGTGTAAGTGATGCCTGACGTCTCAGGTGTTTGAACAGTTGAAACCCAGATGGTGATTTTTTTTGGTGTGGGGAGGTGAAGTTTGTGAAACTGTTATAAGGTAGAGTCTTGCTGAAAAATGGGGTCCAGCTTCCTTAATGCTCCCTGTCTGCTGGGGGGACTAAGTTTCTGGCTCTGGTCTACCAAACCATGTTGGACTCACTCTGGAACCGTAAGCCAAATCAAACCCATTTCCTTCCATGAGGAGCTGCTGACTGGGTGTTTGCCCACAGTAATGAGCAAGTAACTGACACAGACGCTGTTCCCCCAGTGAATTCTTCCTGACCCCCACCTCAGTCACAGATATCCCTTTGTCTCACCAGTTCAGAGATGTGACACTTCTGTGTGAAATCAGTATTCTATAATTGCATTGGTACACATGAGGCAACTCTGGAGTTATGTTTCATGATGATGGTAGGGATATTTGTTAGCTCTTCAGATGATTGGCTAGGCGTATCACCTTGCTTGTTACTGTGCGGTACATATACCTGAAATATGCAACTTAAATGAAGAAGGATTAACTTTAGCTCCCAGTTTGAGAGGGTGCAATCCATTATGGTGAGGAAGGTGTATCAGTGGGACTGTGAGGTGACTGTTTACATTGTGATGACTGTTTGGAAGGAGAGAGAGGGGGAGGGAAGGAGGGAGGGGGAGAGGGAGAGAGAGACAGAGAGACAGAGAGAGAGAGATCTCCAGCTAGAAGTGAGACCCAACTGTAACATCTAAAATCCACCCTTCCCCAAAGACCCCCTTCCTACAACGAGGTCCTGCCTTCTGAAGGTTCCACAGTATCTGTCTTCAAACGGCACTGGGGTCCAAATGTTCAAACGCACGAGCCTGTGAGGGACATTTCTCATTTAAACTGTATCACCTGATCTTAGAAACAGTGTAGATGATACTGTCACAGACCTTTCCCACTGTGAAGCCAGCATTAGGGAGCACATCTGGAGATGCCAGGCAGGTAGGATGGAGAGGTAGAGAGAGAGGGAGAGGAGTAAACACGCGAGTGCTGGAAAGTGATGGATGTACCAGGAAAATTTGTGATTTTTGGTGTGACATCTAAAACTGTCCTTTCCTCCACTTAAATTCCAAATTTTCTATTTAAAGGTGGTAATCCAAATTTGGTTGAGTCAAATTTAAATAGTGTCTCTGGAAGGACACTTGCATTTTCTTAAATGTTAAATATAAATATTTCCATTCTAAGGAGAAACTGTGAAGTAGAATGTTTTATGTTGCTTGGAAGTTTCTTTTTTAAAAGGAAAAGATTTGTTTGATCATGTGTACCTTAACTAAACTCTACTATGCTTTGGCGCTGAGGGTGCCATTACTGCACTCGAAGATGATTTCAGATTGTTAGTCTAAGACTTTTCTTTAAAGTGGCCTTAACATAAACTTGACATTCAGTGTTTATTTTCACTACCTAAGGCTTTTACTAGATAAATGAAATGCATGATTATTCTTGCTATATTTAGATATTTAATTACCATTATTTTTTTGTTTTGTTTTTGTTTTACAAGGTAGGGTCTAGCTCTAGCCCAGGCTGACCTGGAACTCACCATGTTGTCTCAGGCTGACCTTGAACTCATAGTGATCCTCCTACCTCTGCCCCCCACCCCCGTTTTCTGGGATTAAAGGTATACACCACCATGCCCAGCTGAAATGTTGAATAGAAATGAAAATACCTCTTATGTGAGTTTTCCTACTTTCTATATAAATAAACGAAAACGAAACTCTACCAACAACCGATGCTTGTCTTTTCAGACATTCCATTAAGTGACTTCTTGAATGTGCTGGTCTCTTCATAGTTTTCCGGTCTTTCCACCTTTTGGCATTTTGTGTGTGGTTAGTCTTGCCAAGTTCATGGCAAACATATTTGATGGTTAGTTTCACATTTCACAGTTCAGTGAAACCCTTAGTTATTGGAGCCAAAAAGATAGTGATAACCTTTTAACCTTTTACATACAATCTAGCTTTAAAAAAAGGTATTTGATTTATTTATTTATGAGACAGACAGAGAGAGAGAGAGAGAGAGAGAGAGAGAGAGAGAGAGAAGCAGATAGAGCATGCCAGGGTCTCTAGCCACTGCAAACAAACTCCAGATGTATGCGCCACTTTGTGCATCTGGCTTTATGTGGGTACTGGGGAATTGAACCTGGGTCCTTGGGCTTTGTAGGCAAGTGCCTTAACTACTAAGCCATCTCTCCAGCCTCTAATTTAGCTTTTAACAGTTGTACAATTCTGTTCTTAAATCAGAACCCCAATTTAGACAGGCTGTGACAAGAATAGTAGTGGTCTTTTTTTCTCTAAATGAAAGAGTTTGTGTTGGCTCCTTAGCTTAAGGACTGTTATGAAAAATCTATACCATACCATTAAAATGCCATAATGAAATCTATCACTTTATAACAGTTTTGTTTTTATTACTTTGGGTTTGGATGGACATACATGTGATCAGAGGAGAGCCTTGGGTGTGATCTGCTCCTTTCCTTACCCTCTCCTGGTTTGTATTTCAGTCTTCAGGAACCAGCATCACCGTAGATATAGCTGTGATGGGCGAGGCCCATGGTCTCATTACGGACCTCCTGGCAGACCCTTCTCTGCCCCCGAATGTGTGCACCTCCTTGAGGGCCGTGAGCAATCTCCTCAGCACCCAGCTCACCTTCCAGGCCATCCACAAGCCCAGAGTGAACCCCACCGTTTCCTTCAGTGAGAACTACACCTGCTCGGATTCCGAAGAGACCCCTGAGAAGGACAAGCTGGCCATCCCCAAGGTTGGTCTTCACAGCGTGTTCCCTGACTGGCCATTGTCTCCTGACTTTCCTTCCTATCACTTCAAACCCATCTGCAGATTTCCTGTTGATGTCATGGTGGCAAAGTCAGAGAAACTTACATAAACACTTTATATTTGATAACTTTCTCTAAATAGAAAATTTGCCTTTTCATATTTCTTTTTAATAGTTGTTTTGTTTTGGTTGGTTGGTTGGTTTTTGAAACAAGGTCTTGCTATATACCCCTGGCTGGCCTAGTACTTACTATGTAATCAAGTTCATTTGTCAAACTCGCAGTAATCCTCCTGTTTCAGACTCCTGAGTCCTCACCACACCAGATTTCATATTGCCTTTAAAAAATAATTTTCAGGCTATATTCTAGGTCATAAAGCTATTGCAGAAAAAAATAAACTAAAATAAACCACCCTTCCAGAAAAAAAATCCTGTTCCATACTTTGTAAATTCTGTTTAAAATCCATTAACTTCTAGAACTGAAAGTTACTTTTTTAAAATTGTTTACTATGATATCCTTCTAAGTACATTTATGAATTTCTCAACCTTCCCTGCATAGTGGTGCGTTCCTGTAGTCCCAGCACTTGGGAGGTAGAGTGGAAGGATTAGAATCGGGAGGATCCATGCAGCAAATTGAAGGCCACCCTGAGATTCTGCCTCAAGAAAACAAAAAACTTAAGTTTCATATTAAGTTCATTAAAGATTATTAAAGTAGAATATAGCTTTATTTGTATAAATAACAATCTTATGTGTAACAAAGAAGGTTGGATTCCTTCTTTTGACACATGAGTTGAGTACCTAAAAATCCAGAATGCAGCTAGAGAGATGGCTCAGCAATCGAGGCGCTTGCCTGCAAAGCCTCAGGACCAAGGTTTGATTCTCCAATACCCATGGGAGCCAGATGCACAAGGTGGCACCTACATCTGGAGTTATTTGCCCTGGCTAGAGGCCCTGGCATGCCCATTCTCTCATTCTCTATCTGTACCTCTTTCTCTCTCATTAATAAATAAATTAAATATGTTTTTTTAAAAAATCCAGAATGCTCCCAAATCTAAAACATTTTGAACACTGGCAAAACATATTTTTATGTGGGTGCTGAGGAATGGAACCCAGGTCCTTGTGCTTTATAGGCAAGCACCCTAACCTCCCAGCCATCTCTCCCCAAAACATATTTTTACATTTGGAGTATTATATCTCTGGATTGAGAGTGTTGAACTGGTACCTGTGCAAATAGCCCACCCTGAAAACAAATCAGTATCCAGACATACTGTGGGCCCAAGCATTTGATAAGGGACACTCAACCTGCGTAAGAATTTTTCTTAAGCAAATTTTAAGCAGGGAAATTCTGAAACTTAACCTTTATTAAAAGTAAAAGTTAAGTTATACTGGCCAGGGAAGACAGCTGGGTGAGCAGGACCTGAGTTTGATCTCCAGTAGACATACAAAACACTGGGCATAGTAGAACATGCCTGTAATCCTGGGGAGGCAGAGGTAGGAGGATCCCTGCAGCTCACTGTCTAGGCAGCCTATGAGAGACCATGTCTCCAAACAAGGTAAAATAAAATAAATTGTATTTCTGAGGATAATATTTAAGGTTGTCCTCTGGCCTCCACACACACGTGCACAAACATGCATGTGTACAGACACACATGCATGCATGACACACAAACACATTTGCACACATGAAAAAAAACAAGTTTTATCAAAGACTTGAGAAGTGAGAATTTCCATGGTTTCTGGCCAATGCAGAGGGAATATGACTCACTAAGCAAGCATGCTGAGGTCAGCAACATCTGGGTTTCTGCCTGGGAGACGCTGTACTCAGGAATGTCACCCCAACAACTTTGTCAACTGGGTGTTTAGACTTTCCCTTAAACTGCCACTTTATGAGTAAGAGATACCAGAGCATGATTTGATGATATCGAGCTACAGAGAGATTAATGTGTTCCATAGGGTCACAAACCTCTGACAATGGTTAGACCTTTCTCTGCCTGTCGAGCTATTTAGTAGTACATATTCAGCTTTTTAAAAGGTAATAGAAGCTATGGACAATCAGAACCATTCTTTCTTTATAATGAGACAAGTCATACCAATTAGCCCAAGTTGGCCTTGAACTTTAATTCTCCTGCCCCAGACTCCCTAGGAGGTATTCTTAAACACTTCTAATCATCCTCAGAAGGACAGATTATGTCTTTGTTTCTTATGTCCTCACAGCTAGTTTACTTGGAACAATTTACCACAAATAAAAGTGGGTAAAAATTCTACTGATCAGGATGATTCTTCAAGAAGTATCTGGATAATTCCTTCATTCGGAGGCCCTCCCCTCTCCTCTGTATCCTGGTTCCCAGATGTGGAGAAAGGAAAACAGTGGGTGTGTCAGTGGAGCCCCCTGTTGAGAGAAGATGGCATTGCTTCTCTTATTTACATATTTATATAATATGTAAAAAGATCTATTGTCTTATTTAAATATTTAAATTTATATGA
Organism: Zapus hudsonius; assembly: GCA_004024765.1. Classification (NCBI taxonomy): domain Eukaryota; kingdom Metazoa; phylum Chordata; class Mammalia; order Rodentia; family Dipodidae; genus Zapus; species Zapus hudsonius. The sequence continues at coordinate 8,689 of PVHP010005403.1, forward strand.
TTATACATGCGAGCGTCTCGTTTGCATATTTGCATATTCTTATTTACATAAGAGAGGTGTGCACACCATGAAGTCCCACCTGCATTCTCACACTAAGCACCCCTCACTTTTAAATCAAAATAATGAAAATAACCCAGAGATCCTTGAAGGCTGATGTAAAGTAATCCATGCTCCAGACAAATGACTTTTGTGGAAAAATTTCTAGTATTAATGAATACAGTATGTGCTCAGCGTGTGAATCCAATTGAATTAATACAACTATAAAATTATCCCAGAGATAATTGATTCTCATTCCTCTCATCTCATATTTGTATAAGCATTGGAATGAAGAAGACCTTTCAAAATATTAATTTTCTAATATTCACAGGGTTGGGCCAAAGAGGCTTTTATGAAATGTCTGAGCATCCAGATGTTCAATAAATGATATTCAACCAATATATCCATTCACTTCCAATGAACTCGTTTCCTTCCAATATGTTTTATAAAAGTGAATTATGTAAAATGTGAATGTCAGAAACAAAATCAACCTTTCCTTCCTAGCGTCTGAGAAGAAGTTTACCCCCGGGTTTGTTGAGGAGAGTTTCATCAACATGGACCACCACCACCTCTGCCACAGGCCTGCCCACCTTGGAGCCCGCACCTGTACGGAGGGACCGCAGTGCCAGCATCAAGCTGCACGAGACGCCTTCACCCAGGTTGGACATTACTCCTGGTGGTGTAAGGGGCCTTAAGGGTTTCTTGCTAAAGGGATTCATGAAGTACAAATAAAAGCAACCCAACCCATCACTGTTGCTTAGAGGCTAGCTTTGAAAGGGCAGAGTATTCGTGTTTAAGGATATAGGATGGTATTGAGACAGATGTCTAATAATTAGCCGTGAATTCAGCCATGTGACCTTGAATGTAAATTCTAAGAGGAGACTAGGCTGATCTCTACTCCTGTCACCTTGATGGGAAGGGTTGAGTCCAGAATAGAGGGAAGTGACACTTTTTCTCCAATGAGACCACATTGAGAACTTTAAATCAAAGGTATCTTGCCTCCTATTGGAAAATGATCGCTACATCATATCACCCTGGGCCCGCAGACCAAGCTGTCTACCCTGCAGAAGTCCAGATCAAACAGTAGGTGTTGTCCTGAGAACACCTGCCTAGGTTCAAGTATTTTAACTCTGTGTGTGTGTTGGGGGGGAGGGAGATCAAACCCAGGGCCTCAAAATACTGCAAAAATGCTCTATCACCGTGCCATCCCCTGAGTCATATGCTTTAGTATATTGACTCCAAATTTCTATCAATTGACTTAGTCATTTTTCCTTCATTATAAAAACAATACCTAAGATAATGAAGGGAACTCATGTTTTCAAAGGTTTTTGTCTATGATCGTTTAATCCCATTGGTTTGGATGTTAAAAGTCACAGTATATTGGGCCAAACATATGTGACAGAGGAGGCCTGTTCCCTTTATGACATCCAGGAAGAACAAAGGGTCGGGGGGGGGGGCAAAGAGGATGACATGAGCAAGGGCTGGGGACCCAGTGTCCTCTTCAAAGGCCCATTCCCCATGAAGTATCTTCCCTCTAAGCAAGGCTCCACTTGTCAAAGACCATCAGCTCCCTATAGTGCCATAGGCTGGAGCTGTTTCAGGATTCAGGATGGAACTGGAGTTATAGGTGTAAAAGCTACTTTAGTGAACAAGGTTGAGCTTTTTCTTCACACACATAGACGCTTCTCCTGTGTTGTATCACAGCACGAGGAGATACATAAGGTTTTCCATAGGCGCTTTTCCTTCCCAGAATCCAAAATATTACCTATTCATCCAATATAAACAGAGGTCAAGAAATAATGATCAATGAAAAACTGAAACATTGTGAGGGTATCAAAAAGCCTTGTGTAAAAGCGCCCATAAACTCAAAGGTATTCATGGGATATATACTTATTCATTATATTTTATTAATAGACTAAGTTACTATACACCGTATTAAGCTAGGGTGGATACTGGTAATCTTTTATTCATCTTGACTTCATTAAATACTGCTTATGAAGGTATCTATAAAAAGTTTGTTCTTCACAAACTTCAAAATGAGCACAATTTAAATAATCATATTTGAGGTAAAAAAATCAGTGGCAGACATTTTTGAGTTAGCCTTTATAAGACATCATTTTGGAATATTAAAATGATGTTAAGTTCTTTTAAATGTTCACACAGAAAAGTAATAATTCATTCAGTATTATGTAATATAAAAAATGAAAAAAATCAGCTACATATATATTCCATTATTTCTTTAGTAAAAGTCAAAAGATTTATTCTATATATTACATAATTTCTTCATAGTAAATCTTACCAGTTACTCAGTCCAACAAAGTGGCTCACCATAAGGAAGTCGTTATCTAAGACCCAGAATTTTCTTTGATCTTATTTTCAAAATTCTAAGCATTGGTGAAATTCTTCAGAGGAAATTTGTAAGGACTTGAAACAAATATGTGTGTTCTTCAGTGGTTTTTGTTCATTCCACCTTTCAAATGCCTCTTTCATGAATATGTGGAGAGTTGCTAGTAGAAATAGAGAAGATGAAGATTGTAAACATCTTGGTCAACTGTTGAAGAAAAATCTCTTCGAAAATAAAAAAGAAGAGAGGAAGGGAGGGAGCAGTGAAGGGATGGAGAAAGGCATAGGAGAGACAGGGTAGGCAAGTTACAGATTTGATGTATTCATTGCCTAATTTACTGATAATCAGAGAAAGAGGCAGAAGCAGGGTACAAGTTCAGCTCCCCCCACCCTCTATAGACCTGAGACTATTGTGTTCTTTAAATATGTGTTGAGTTCATAGGTGCCTATGCTTTGTTTTTGATGTAACACCCAGCTTCTTAGCTACGTATAATGGGAGACCTGGGGTTCCCAGAAAGATGGGGTTCCCAGCTGATTCCAATGTACCTTAAAACTCAAGAGTACCCAGATTCTTATTCTGTAAAATTAAAGAATTAAAATTATAGAACACCAGAGGATAGTGGGAGACTTTATTTAAAAAGAATGAGAAGTTACAGAGATCTCCAGGCACTAGTGAGGAGAGAGCATATGAGGAGGTTTTAACCACATCTCTATAAAATCTGTGCTGGCCAGCCCAGCAAGAGAAAGAAGAGATGATATCAGAGAGCTTCCATCATGAGGAAAGAGGTTCATGTGGGAAAGAACCCGAGCCCCCTCACCTAAGCCTGGAGATTCATATGTCTTTCCTCTGGTGAGTCATGAGGAAAATGAGAATAAACTTCCTGTCCCAGTGACTCTATCCCTGGGCCAGGTGAGCCAGAGAGACAGCTGGTTGGTCAATCTTTGACCAGTCAGTTTCAGGATTAGGTTTGAACTCTAGTTAAAGACACCTTCCACTCAAGGGGAGGGGGTCAGGCCTGAGATACTTGGAGCCTGCCTGAAAATTCAAGTTCAAGGACACTCCTGGTTACCTTTGGGTCCCAGTCACCCTAACCTGTCACACATGCCTGCTAACCTGCTTGCACAGAGGCGAGCCACATTGATTATGGAACATTTCCACATTATACTCCATTAAATGAACAGGTTACATGACAGTCTTCACCCATCCATGGCCCCACTGGGCTTCGGTTGCAGGTTTATTTACAATAAGCCGCCAGACAGATCAGACACATTAGCGTACAGTGGCAACCCTAAATTGGAAAAATGATCAAATTATCCATTTATATTCATGCAAATTATTGAATTCACCCTGTACCAAATTTACCAGTGCTTGAAAGAACATAGGTCCTAGCAAAACACAGACCAAGTACTTTTCCCTTGGAAGAATCCAAGGCTGTCAATGGCTTCCTAAATTCTTTCCCTCCGCAATTGGGGCAGATCATGCTTGTAATTCAACAACGTGTCAGGTTTGGAGCAATATGTGCATATAAATTTTGGCTTGGAATACCTCCAAAAATCATAGCCCATTAATTACATGGCTTATGTTACATTCTTTAGCTTATGATACATTCTCTATGTATCTATTAATTCCACATTGCCTCACAGGGAGCAACCTAGACAGAATAAATGCATTCTGGTAAATGCTTTGTCTGGATGAAAAGTATCCATTATCTTTCTCCTAATCAATGTCATCACTTTCAACATTCATTGTGTCATTGGCATATTTCCAGGGGATTTGATGGGGTTACCACCTTTCCTGGGCAATACTACTACAGCAAAAGTAGAGGCTCTGTTACAAACATTTTCCTTCGTCAGTAATCGCCGCAAAGAAGCACTCTCTTTGTGTAGCTTTATATGATTTTGAATGTATGTATATATTCACCAAGAACAATGCATACAAGACAACATGATATGTATGTGTTATTATGAATCATCTAAGGACACCTGCTTCTCAACCCATTCATTTGTCACACTGTTTTTGAAAATCTGTGAGAAACATAATTGCTGAGGTTGGAGAAGGTTTCAATCCCCTGATCAGATTGAACAGGACAGTCATCTTTTCTCTTGTTGACATTATGCTTACGAGTAACTGAAGGACCCAGCAGCAAAGACAGAACTTAGACTCGCTGTTCAGTCATTCAGAAGTAAAGTGCTCTCTGTCAGCGACCTGGGGCCAAAAGCTCAGATGGGCAAGTCAGTTTTGGAAATGATGACTGGATCTTCCTGAAAGATCTGATGGATAATCTCTTCCTTCTTCTTTTAGTCTTTCCAGTGCTGGCAACCCTGACTCTTGGAATAACCCAGCGATGATGACCCTCACCAAGAGCAGGTCCTTCACCTCTTCCTACGCTGTCTCCACAGCAAACCACGTCAAATCCAAAACACAAAACCGACCAGGCAAGTGTGCATGGGGAGCAGAGTTCAGGCTTTGAATGTACATTCATGGAGGCTGACTCCCCCTCAGACGTCTTTGGTTAAACGCTTCTAAAAAGATTAGGATTGAAAAATAACAGATTCCTCATTTCAAGTTCCAGGTTATGTGATAATATTGATTCTTTCGCAACTTCCATACCAAATTTCCTGTCTTGAAATTATTGGGGAAATGGGAACTGTCACAATTAACGGTAAACCTCTGGGGGCATCGTGTTATGCATTCTCATTTTACTTTGAGGATCTATTAAACAAAAGTTCCTTTTCAAACACATGGAGTTCATATGTGAGCTAATGAACTAGATGTTACAGTGAACAATATAGTTTTAGGTGTCAAAGTGAAGGGGATTAGAGGAAGGTCGTCTCACTTAGGATACCTAAATTGGGTGTGTTGGTAAGCACATGTGATCCCAGCATTCAGGAGACTGAGGCTTGGAAGATGACAAGTTCAGGGCCAGCTTGGGTTGCATTGTGAGACCCTGTCTCAGACAACAACACACCAAAAAAAGAAAGAAGAAAGAAAAATCTGTGATGTAGTTTGATTAGATCCTGCCTCTGAATTTCATTTCTGCTAGAGATCCAGGTGAGAGTCTATGATGTTCTTCTCACCTCTCCCTTCTTGGAAGAACAAACTTCACAAGTTTGCTTCTCAGAATGAGAGTAAACTTTCTTGAGGTTTTCAGTGACTTTCAGCTTTGTTTCTCAATCTTCTCTCTTTAGCAGCCTAAGAACTCACCAGAATTCTGGCTCTCGTTGAGATATGGGGCATGCAAGTTCTGGCTGCCATGGTAGTCCCAGTCTCCAATTTTTATGTCATTATCCTCATGACATTGCTAAAAGCTCTGTTGCTCTGCCCTCCCTGTCAGCAGCGTGCTTTGCTTGAGTTCCCAGCCTCCTGCTCTATGCCAGTAGCAGTAAATAGTGCTCTGCAGAATTATAGCTGGCTTTCCAAGAGTCTCTTCTCTTTGAGAACCTAATTCTTCAGTACTGGCTGTTCTGATTTTGTAGTTCATCCTTCCCTGTGTCCCACTTCTCTTTCTCTCCCACCCCTCAGTTTTTTGACCTGTTCTTAATCTCGGATTTACTACAAAGCAGTGTGTTATAATCAGGAGCTGAAGTCCTTAAAACAGCAAGGTCTATATGAAGACCATGGGAAGGGTGTTCACATTGCCCTCACACCTCAGAGACCTCCTGGAAATGTAAGCTGTTAATTTTAATAGACATGATTTTAGGAAGTATTTCTGTTGTTATTTCTTACCTCCTCTTTGCATTATTCACCTTGGTCAGCGCTCACCTTTAAAACAAATCTCTACTAGTCCGTATTCAGCAGAAGAGGAAACTTCCTCCAAAGGGTGGGAATTTATTGGAATTCCATTACTGAAAGAAACCATTAAAGTCAACCTGGTTTTCCAACAACTACTGTGGTCCCCAGTGCTCTGGATAGGTTCCTTCACACAGATGTCCTTAATGATCTGAGGAACAGAACTGAGCTCCCACCAGGAGCAGGGAAAATGCATGCTCCAAAATGCGTGGGATTTCCCCAGGGCAAATGCAGATTAGCTTGGTAATAAGGAACCTCATTTGTGACTCCAACAGAGTATAGGAAATAAATTTGAAAACCCTCCTTAACTGGGATACTCGTTTTGTGTATACGTGTGTGAGGACATATATATGGAGAGCCTGTGCATAAATGTGCCTGTGGAGGCTACAGTACAAACTCGGGTGTCATGATGGTCTCTATACACTCAAATGATGATAGAAAAGAAGTCCTGTTTTCCCTAGGTTGCTTTTCTTAGGTATTTGGTCATTGCAATAAGAAAAATAACTAATAAAATGCACTAAGGAAAAAAAATGCTCAACACCTACTCACTGGCCCAGAGCACCCCAATTAGGCTAGCCTGACTGGCCAGTGAGCAGCAGGACGCCACCCCCACCCCAGTATCCTCCTCACCTGCAGCAGGATGACCATCTTGCTCCCCCACCACTCTTGGGGTTTTATGTGGGTTCTGTGGATTACACCCTGGCCCTCATGCCCACTAACCTTAAAGGGGCATTAAAGCGGTGCTTGGTCCCTTGGATCCCTCATCTCCTTGCAAATATCTACACAGCCTTTCTCAACTTCCATACCAAATCTCCTCTCTTGAAATTATTGGGGAAATGGGAAGTCAGTGTTGCAATTAAAGATAATCCAATTTTTTGGTTTTTATTATCTTTATTATGAATAAGTATATATATTTTATGAGCAAATCTTGAGAACATATCCCCATTTCCCTCCTTTCTGTCCCCTACCCACTGGGGTCCTTCCTGGGTGCACATTCTGGATCTGTCCATAGGGTTTTGAACTGCACCAGAGGTAGACAGTTTTTTTTTCTACCCCTTTGTGTATTGTTTCTGGGGAGTGGGGCGATGTCTCTGGATATTCTCCCCACCATGGCTCTTATGTTCTTTCAGACCCCTCTTCCTCTCAGTTCCCTGAGTCATGGTGGTGATTTAAGTCTGCTTTATTGTTGAGATCTTAAGTATCTCTGGACCTTTACCCTGGGTGGTTATTTATTATTATTATTATTATTATTATTATTATTATTATTATTATTATTGAATGGCATAACCCCTCTTAGCAGCCCAGATGTTTTACCAGTTCAAGTTCAAGCATGGTGCTCTGTATCCACGTCCATCAAGGTGCAGAGAAATACATGGAAAACAACAGAACATCTTCTATGTCTTTCAAAAGGTGGAGATGTGCCAGTGTTCTGATGTCTCCCTGTCACTACTTCTTACATTTGAAGAAAACGATGAGAGCCTCTAAAGCGGTACCAATGAGGAAAGAGCCTCTGCCTCCTCCTCTCCTTCATCACCATCTGACTCTTCCCACAGCTCCCAGGATTTTGTCTTCCCTTCAAGGACTCTCCAACACTGATCTCCTTTGTGTACGAGGCAGTAAGCCAGCGCCTCTGTCTCGTCTCTATCCAACTTACCTTCCAAATGGGGGCCAATGCAAAGTTCAGGACACTGACAAAATGTCCTTTTGTCATTGTGATGCTTCCTTATGCATTCTCTCTGAGCAACCATTCTGGCCCCAGCTGTATACTTTACTACATAACAATGGCCAGGATACCTCTGTGGTCACTTGCTGTTATTCTAACCCCTTATGAGCCACACTTGGGGACTTCAACATTCTTCTTTAAGTTTTCCACAGTTTGTCTCCTCACCCCACCCCCACCCCACCTGGAAGGGCCTTTCTGAGTGTGCCTCCCCTCCTGGGCCCATTAGTCAAGGTCCTTCATATGCACTAGAACTTGGCAATGAGGCTCATCACAATCAGGTGCCTAATTTATAAAACTCCTGATCTCTACTGTGACTGCTTTGGAGGGGATTTCGTTCCATGACGTCTGTAGATCGCTGACAGCAAAGCTAAATTCAATTCAACAATTCCTTGAAAGCCTGCCAAAATATAGAAAAACATCAAGAATGAACTGAAATTAGATTCTAGCTCTCTCTGGTCAGCTGGGCTCTTCTGTTGGGACACTCCCTCCCTCATTTCCCTGCATCGAGGCCTTGCTTGGGTTGAGGGGCAAAGCAGGTGTCCTCTGCTTGACACGATCAATACCTGTAAAGAAGCCCTGGAAAGCCCAGTGTGTGGAGAGAGGATAGGCAAATGGAATCCAAGGCAGTGTGCAGAGAATTGGACGAGAATTCAAGAGAGAGCCAGGCAGCCAGGTGGGGAGTAGGCAAGCCCCAAGTGAAGAGTGGGCACTCCAGTGATAAATGACCTGCTTCCAGAGGGGGCTAATGAATCCGTTCTCTGCACAAGTCAAGTAAACAGTGTGTCCTCAGGCGCTGTCCATCAGTGGTAGCTTTCATCAGCTGAAAAAACAAGCAACTCTTATGCAGTGACTAATGGAAGATAAATGATCCCATGAGATCACACGGGAGTCCTCCTCCATGAAAGCAGGAGAAGGGAGATTGAAATAGAATTTGCATATTTCAATCTGGCTCCTCTGGTGTGAGTCACCCGACCAAGGGGAGGGATGATGACCTTATTCTGTTTTCCAAATTCCTCTAACTCAGAGTGACAGCTTCATGACAGTCATTTGCTGGGACCTTCTAAAGGCCACCATCCAAGACAGTTAGCAGAGGTTTGTTTCTCCCAGCCTATAAGTATTTTTCCTATGAAAATCTGAGATAAGAGAAAACTTTAATTATGGTATTGGTGATTGATTTCATTCATATCTTTATTTCTTCTCTTTCTGATTTAGAAAAATATTAGTCCTGACCGTTTTCCTTTGGCCATAAAAGAAGGCATGCATTTATCAGATAAGCTGGTTCCTTTCTTATCCAATTAAAGTTAGACTGGGAGAGTTTTATAGCCCAAAACAGACAGATTTGCTTAAATACTTCCCCTGCAGTATCTTTCATCTACTCGCTCTGATACATTCTTCCTGTTGCTCTCAAGAACAGAAACCTCAAGGCTTGATTACTAAAAAGATTTGCTATTTTATGCTTTTGTTTCATTGTATTTATATTATTTTCTTCATACTTCTATATTTACTCAATATTTTTGGTTGCTTTCTATTTGTATTTTCTTCCTGTTACTTTCCTATTGTGTTCTTGTCTTTAATTCTTATTTTTATTTTTGCATATTCATATGGATACAAGCATGCCACTGTGTGTGTGTGTGTGTGTGTGGAGGTCAGAGGACAATGTCAGGTCCTCTCCCACCTTGTTGGAGACAGGGTCTCTCTTGTTCTTTGCCCCTGGGAGGACAAACCAGGTGGCCCCTGGGCCTCAGGAGTCTCTGGATTCTGCCTCTCACTGCCATAGGCATCCTGTATTACAGACGTGCACACCATTTTTGTGTTAGCTTTACGTGTGTCCTGGGGATCCAAACTCCTCATTCTGCAAGTACCTTTGACCATTGGGCAATCCTCCCATCCCTTAAAATAATATTTTTAATTTATTTTAATTTTTAATTTTAAACATTTAATATGAGGACAACTTGAATCAAAGATTTACATTTCATGCGCTTTTCTACTTAGATTCTCTTCAAATGAGTATAAATATTTTTGAACAAATATTTGTATGCCTCATCCATTCACGTGTGTGTGTGCATGTGTGCATGATGGGCATATGCATGTGTGTGTACATGCATGCACAGCATAAAATTAGATGAAACTTTGAAAGGATACTTATTCCTCTAACCTACAGAGACAGTTGTACATAAAGATCTTATGGTATGTTTTTTTGAATATTTATTGATTTATTTCTTTGCAAACAGAGAGAGAGAAGAGAGACAGGCAGAATGGCTAGGCCAGGCTCTCCAGCCACTGCAAAGAAACTCCAGATGCATGTGCCACTTTGTGCATCGGCTTTACGAGTATTGGGGAATCAACCCTGGGTTGTTAGGCTCTGCAGGCAAGTGCCTTGACTGCAGAGCCATCTCTCTAGTCCAATCTATTTTCAAAGGCTTGCAAAGAAGGTTATTCCTCTCATTTTCTTTGAAAAAAAATCCCTTTATCCAGCACCATTTAATTGCTCCTTTCTAAATTGCTGATTTTAGGATGGAGCCTCCCTACTCTCGAAATTCTAAATCGTAACATTTTGGATTTCCAATTTGAGAGTTAAAGTTGTCCAACTGTTCAAGTCTATGCAAATATTTAAAAATCCACAAATCTGAAACACTTCTATTTGCAAACATTTTGGACAAAAAGGGACACTCAGCCTTTATCTGCATTTATCTCCCCTCACCTCCTGTTTGGAGAGTAATGTGTGTAAGTATGTGTCTCCTTTGTGTCCCAATCCTGGGTCTTTGGGGGAATTTTTAAACTTTTAATACAGTTATCTTCTCATCTACGCACATACTTCCTGCTGTCCGTGATTGCTGCCAAGATTATGCTTGTTAAACGCGCCCAAAATATGTAGACGAAAGCACTATAAAAGCAAAAGTGCTTTTCCCCTGTCACAGGTTTATTTAAAATTTCATCCTAGGAGCCTTCAAGTCTGCTTATTGGTTTAAATATAGTTTAATCCCTAAGTTCCAAGAACCGTCATGGCTGTATGGATTTTAAAATGTGTATTTAAGAGTGAGCTGCATGGCTCTAAGGCTATCGGCTTGCAGCCACTAAAATGTAGTCACAGCCATGGAGGGAAATCACTTTTGTCATAAATTGCCTTCAGAAAATATTCTTGTATCAACAGGAGTAGAGAAATAGAACCAAGGATTTTTTGAGCTATTGTTCTGCTTGAATAAAACTTTAATGGTAGAAAATTTTCCCTCAGTCTCTTCATTTGTCATCAAAACAATAAAGCAATTAACTAAAGCAATGCTAATACAGAGTTCCATTGGGTTTGCATGTGCTTGTGGTGTGTGTGTGTGTGTGTGTGTGTGTGTGTGTGTGTGTGTGTGTGTGTGTGTACACATTCTCATAGGCACCTTGGGGCACATAAATGTAGAGACCAGTACACGTTGGGTATCTTTCTCAGTTCCTCTTCTCCTTACTATTTTTGAGACAGGGTTTTTCACTGTGCCTGGAGATCACTGATTTAACTAGACTAGCTAACCAGCAAGTCACAACTATCCTCCTGTCTAGGCCTCCCCAACACTGGCATTATAGATTCAGGCCACCATGCCTGGTGTTATTACTGGAGAGTTGAACTCAGGTCCTCATGCTTACCCATCAGGATGTGGCAACTCATGTATGATCCTGCTGAGACTTTCCCAAGCCCCCAAGGGTTCCTGTTTTAGCACAGAGTAATGAATACTTTGGCTCAGGTCTTCAGAGCTCCATGTAGACATGGTCAGGCCCCCTTTCTCTCCATGTTCCCTTGTCCCACCCCTTTCTCTGAGGTAAGCTTCCACTAGGCATCTTCTGACTTCCTCCAGGTAAGTTCCTCTTTCTACCATACTTGTTCTGTCTGCAGACACTTTTCTGAATGGCTTCCTTATTTCATCAAACCTCTGTCTAGATTTTACCTCTAAAGAGACTTCCCGGTTCATCTCATCTATATGCCTTTCAGCCCTTCTTTGTCCCTCTGGATGGACTTTTCTTCATATCACCTAACATTCTGTGCTTTTTCTTTGCTATTATTTTTGACTTTTGTTTGTTTCTGTCTCCTCCAAAATTAGGGAGGTTCCATCATTACAGGAAAACATGGCTCACCATAAATTTTTGTTAAGGATGACAAAAATATCCAGTGTAAACATCTGGGGCACTTTGTATACCAGGATTTAGCTCCTTAAAGGTTACATAGTTTTTCTAAATTTATCTGGCATCCCTGTCTTGTTTGCCAAGAAGTCTAAATTAGATCAACCGTTTGAAAGCATTTTGACAACAGAGCATATGTATATATGTCATAATATTTGTAAATATGACCGTGTTTCATGGCTGGTGGAGAAGTAGGAGGTGATATAGTGCTTGGTAAGCAATTGTTTTATGGTGTGTGGTGGTGCACACCTTTAATCTCAGCACTCAGGAGGCCATTAGGAGGATCACCGTGAGTTCAAGGCCACCCTAAGATCACAGAGTGAATTCCAGGTCAGCCTGAGCTAGAGCAAGACCATACATCAAAAAACAACAAACAAACAAAAAAAAAAAAAGAATTGTTTTATGTTATAAATTAATAATGAAAAAAAATCTACAAAATGTTTGATAAAATATGAAAATTTTATTCTAGAGCTTCCAAATGAAGTATTTCCCCTTTTAATCTGAAATTATAACCATGAATGCATCACAGCACACTTATAATCAATTCATTGATAATTCCAGGATTGGTTGAAAAACTGATGTGGAAATTTAGTGAACTTAGATGTCTTTGGCTCAGTCAACTGTGAGATGTGAAGGTTTGTCAGTATCTTTGGTTTAATAGCCAAATTTTTAATTATTATCTATTAAGTAGAAACTTTGTATGAGTGGGTCATATGTTGGTACCACCATTTCCCTCCTCCCTGCCCCCATTCCACTGAAGACACTCTCCAGTGGGATTGCTGGAATGTTCCATGAGGTCGAGGCCTATGAGTTGTGTGAGCAGCAGTCAGCCATTGGGTGGGGGCAATGCCTCTGGGAGTTCCCCCACACACACCATGGCTCTTACAGTCTTTCATCCCCTTTTCTGTGGCAGATGACTTTAAGTCTATTTTAGTGTTGAGCTCTTAGTGACTTCTAGATTTCTGCTTTATGTTTTGAGCGTCCTCAATGTCTTTCTCCATCGCCCTGGTGCAGGTTGTCAGGCTCCAGGTGGGAGCAGCACTCTTGCTTATCTCTCCACTTCCTCTGTGGTTTCACCTGGGCCTGAGCTGATGTGTGAGGGGTGGTTCATCTCATGCCAGGGAGTCAGCTATCACTTCTGGTCTTGGTAGAATTAATTAGGTTGTCCTTGGTTCTCGCTGCCTTCTGAAAAATATAAACAGATTTTAAAACCCCAAGGAGCCCACGATAGAGGACAATTTAGAAGTGCTTTCTGATGGTCATGGGCTTCGTTTCCCCTTGGACACACTAGGACAGAAGCATAGGCTACATCCTACTAAGAGCTGGTTCACTCCAGATTTTACTACTTAGTAACACTGATGCTGGCAAGATTTTGACTTCTTTGGGTCTGTTACTTAACATTTGTTTCATCCCAAGGTGAGGGTGTTGATCTATTGATCAGGAAGCAACAGAAATTCTCAACAAAGGACAGGGAGGGCAGCTGTGAGCCACACTAAAGCCAAGAAAGATGAAATTTCTCACCTCAGGAAACTAAGCAGAAGAAATCACCCCACCAACAGGAAATATAAAAAGAACATTATGAAAACCCTTCAGCAAGCTTAATACTCCCTCCAGTGGAGCAGAAAACCTTTGGGTGTGACAAATCGACTTTTGAGGGAACTGGATCTTGGACACAAGCTTCTGTGAACTGGCTGCCAGCTAACCACACACATCATACGAGGATGTGAGGTTGATGGCTGGAAATTTCCCCTGAGTGGTGAGAGCAGTAGGGAGCGTCTTTAGAGGATTTTATTTCTTTGCCCCAGAGTAGGATTCAGCCATAAACTCATGAAAGTGACTCGCTTGGATTCGTTTCTTATTTACCTGCAGACTGTCCTCTGGGTTTCAGACAGTGACCTCGACAGGAATGAGGACCTGAGCTTGGACCACCAGTACCCATATAAAAGTGCTGGCCATGGGGGCCATGCCTGTAATCTTAGCACTGGTGAGGTGGAGACAGGCAGATCCCTGGGATCCACTGGCCGGCCAGTAATTGATGAGCCTCAGGCTCATGAAAGGAACTGTCTCCAAGGAGATGGATGGCATTCCTGAGGAACACCAACCAAGCTCGTCCTCTACCCAACACATGCTTGGGCATGAACATACGTGTGTGCACATGCACATCCACACATGTGCCCACCACCCCCAACACACACGAACTTTTCAAAGAAGATATTGCTCTTGTCTTATAGAATCAGTGCTTAAAATCTCAGCCAACTTCCTGTACAATTCTCACAAATTAGAAGAACTTGGAGAGTTTGACTCAAGTACCAACACTTGAAATTTAAGCTTTAGGTTTGAACTGAAGTAGATTGTAGCGCCTGCCTAAATACTCAGGTTTTAAAAATAATAATTTTCGTGTACAGACATATAGATAATTCGATTTCATTATGGCATTCTCATGGGTTTTTTTTTGTTTGTTTGTTTCCATTTCTTCCTTTAACCCCCCCCCTTACCCCCTGGTAACTCCTCAGTCATCGCTCTTCCCCTTTGATGTCACGTGACCTTGGGTCCCTTGCTCCACTCCTCTTCCCCCCCATCACCCCAGCTGGCTTCATAGCCTTTCTCACTCCCCACAGTTACATACAGACATTCAAAGTTAGGATCTGCACGTGTGAAAAAACCAACAATTTTGTTTTCCCGTATCCGCAAGCCTTACTTAGGATGATCTTTCTAGCTCCGTCCATTTTCATGCCAATTTCACAATCTCATTTTTTTTGCAGCTGAATAAAATTCCATTCAGCATATGTCCAACGTGTTTATTACCTAATCATCAGTTGAATCTAGGCTTATTCCAAGGAACTGCAAAAATCAGACACCCTTTGCTAATCAAAAAAAAAAATAATAAGGGGCTAATAAAACAAAAACACTTCTCAAGAGAAACATAAAAATGGCCAGGAGATATTTAAATGTCTTCTTCAAAAACATTTTTGTCATTCAAAAACATTTTGGTGGCTCTTTGACATAAAAATGTAGTTTCATTGAAAAAAATGTTAATGGTTTAAAAGGCTAATTGCATTCCCTAAACCTATGTTTTTGAAATTTGCATGTTTTAAGCATCTCACACCTGCCACCCTGTGTTCTTGGTATGACTGAATATTTAAAACGGTAGTCAGTTCTGTCCCTACTCAAGACTTCCCAGACACATCAGAAAAATTTAACTGCTACATTCTAGTCAGGATGACAAGAGACAATCAAAAATGGTGTCCTTCTGTCCTGAAGTGACTCCAGGACACTGAGGCCTTAGCCAAATGTGACATGATGATTCCCTAGTCACATTTTCATGTCATGGGGACTCCCCAACCACACACCCTGCTGAAGAGACCAGCTGAGTGCATTTCCTTTGCTGGATCCTGAGTTTGCAGGAGTCGGGTGGGTGGCAGGTTGGAGCCGCAGACCTGTCTGCGTTTCTGAAACATTTGTCTGGTGACATAATGTCTCCTTCTCTCTCAGGTGCCCTAGCTAAAGCATCACCTCTTTCCTCGCCCTGCTCCTCACCTCTCCGAGGGACTCCGTCCAGCAGTCCTGTCAGCAAAGTTCCTTCCGTGCAGTTTCCAGAACCTGCTGACCCACCAGTCAAGAAGGACCTGGGATCTCACAGGTCCTTAACATCCACTCAGAGTGCCCCAGACCTGTCCCCTCACATCCTGCCTCCATCTGTAGTATGTACCAGGTAAGTCAGGGTTTCATCTTGGTAGCAAGAACATAGAAGGTAATGTGATTTGTGTCAAACAGGCTATAATAGAGACTTCATCTTTCACGGCAGTATGTGAATAGGAAGTTTATTCTCCATACATCTGCATAGCTAATCCTTGAAGATGCTACAAAATTGTGAGTTGTATATTCTGGTTAGTAACTACTAGAAGACACATAAAATATGTAACTTAAAGTATGATATATATATATATATATACATACACGTATATACACATATACATATATAACATAAATTTAAGCTGTGATATAATCAGATGTTTTGTTGGAAATTTATAAATGTTGTCTCCTAGGTGTATTTTATATAGACTTTAGAGATATTTGTACCTAATATGTATGTTTCTCATTTTAACACTAAAAAATGTACAAATAATACAGGACATATCATGACTTAATTCAAATGGCTCTCTGAGTGCCGTTTAAGCTGTGGATGTATATGTGGGTCACAGTGGCACACGCTTCTAATCCCAGAACCAGGAGGCAGAGACAGGAAAATTGTTGTGAGTTCAAAGCCAATTTTGGCTGCTTATACATTCAAAACAAGCCTGAGATGTGTAATGAAACCGTATCTCAAGAGAGAGAGGGGATGATGGAGGGAAGGAGAAAAAGAAGAGGCAGAGAGAGAGGACAGGTGTTCAGGGAGGGGGTGAAGAGGAGAGGAAAGAACAGTGAGGGAGAAGAAAGGAAAGGAGTGAGGAAGAGAAGATAGAAGGGAGGGAAAGAAGTTGAATTACAGAATGTTACTTCTCACAGAGGACGGGCAAACAGGACTTAATGTGTCTGGAGTAACTCTCCTTTAAGCCACATTGTGACTAACTAGGAAATACATCTTATTTCTTATTAGCACATTTCTCTAGTCTTCAGGAATGGCTTCCTCTTGGATAATGAATCTTAATGCACTAAATATTTTGAAGTAGAGATGAGGTGTTTTAAGAATAATCATGGAAGTGCCTTCAACAAAATGCTATTTCTCTTCTAAGGTTAACGAGCATAAGTATTTTAATAAATTTGTAGCATGTTGCTTTTCCTGTATCAAATATTGGGTTCATAGATGTACGTTTGATCAATATGTTCAGGTTGACAATTAGCAACAGATACGGAGTTTCATACATTTCATTCTCATCTACAATGTCCATCAATTCAGTGCCTTAGTTTCCCTGCGAGAAAACACCTGAGATAAAGAGAAAGTTTGTTTCTGGTCATAGTTTAGAGGTTTCACTCTGTAGAAGTGTAAGTGTAAAATGTCTCCTGTGGCCTCATGTGTCTGTGAGTAAACCTCATACTTCATCCCCAGCTGGTGGAGGTAGAGCCTTGCTGGAGGGGGAGTGTCGCCATAGGCAGAACTTGGGGCTTATTAGTTCAGCTGCTCTGGGAGCTCTCCTTCACAGCTGTCTGCTAGGGCTGGGCCACACTTTCATGGTATCATGAAACGTCCCCTTGAACTGAAAGCCAGAAATAAACTCTTTCTTTCCATGAGCGGCTTCTGGTTAGACATCCTGTCCCAGCAATGAGAAGATCAATGTGACATACTCTGTGGTTGTCTGGTGTCCTGTTGTGAGGCATTGCGTCATGTTAGGGAACTCCTGTCTGACCTCATGGTGTCTCTGAGCAAAGACACAAGAGACGGTCCCAGTGACCCCTGGGGAAGCCCCCTAGTGACCTAACTTCTCCCTGAAGCCTCATTTAAAGGTTCCTTCAGCTCCCAGTAGAACCTCAGACTAGAGACCCATTCTTCAATCCATGTCTTTGGGGGACACTTCATATCCAAACTGAAATGCTGCAAGTTAAGAAATAAGCATGTCGCTTATTTCTTTATGTTACTTTGACTTCCTTTCTCTTCACAAATATTTTTAAATGGAAATATCAAATTTGGTTATTTGATCAGGGACAGAGTTACAAAAGTATTCAAAAAATATTCTGAAAAATTATTCTCCTGCCCTTTCTATGCCAGTTTTTTAAGTAGAATAATTTATGTGGGATTTTCCCTCTTTCCCTCCCACCCAATGAATGTTGTATAGTATATCTAGGAGACATAACACCACAGACTCGCTGTATCAAAAGCTCTGAGGAGTTCTGTTAAAAGAGAACTCCTTGATTTTTTTTTATGTTTTCTGAGTTTATTAGACCCCAGAGCCAAGTTCTTTAAGTTAACACCCTGTAATTATGCATACATGTGATGTTAACCAGACAGGCTGAGGGAAGCATTGTTCTGTGTTCTACATCCTGGGCCAAGACGAAGCCCCACAGTGTAATTTGGGCTGTGAACATCTGCATCCCAGCTTGTGGAGGGAACTCTCCCACTCAGGACTCAAAGCTTGTGGGAAATAAGCATATTTGGGAGGAGTGAGAGATCTTGAGAAAAGACCTACCACTCATGGAGGTTTTCATACTCTCTTTGGGGGAGGGAGTTCTCAGCTGGCAGAATGTAATAGGATTTTACAAAAGAGGTTTCAGAGAAAAACAAGGGGAATTTCACTGTCTACTTGTTCAGTGATGTTTATAAATCCAGTAGTGTGTGTTTTATTTGTTTGGGCTTTAGAATCTATAATTCAAACCAGGTTTTATTATTCCCTTCAAGGCAGCCACCCATGTAGGCACAGAATGCTCCAGAAACACACGACTAATTATTGTGGTTTCTCCAGCTTGAACTTGGAGGGTTTGGCATTGAACCCTAGTCTCTTGGC
The DNA here is from genome assembly GCA_004024765.1 of Zapus hudsonius. Lineage (NCBI taxonomy): Eukaryota > Metazoa > Chordata > Mammalia > Rodentia > Dipodidae > Zapus > Zapus hudsonius. The sequence continues at coordinate 27,176 of PVHP010005403.1, forward strand.
TGTTGTAATGTCTTTGCAACAATGTTTTTTTGGCACAAGAGCCGCTATGTTTGAACTGCTAATTTAAATAGTCCTTTTAGGTATGATTTTTGCAGTAAAAAAAATCTTCAAACTCATAAACCCACCTTTTTAAGTCTCTCATCATGGAATCAACATGTGCTTTCTTCTTTTCTTTCATTTTCATTTGATTCCCTAAAGCAAAAATGATTGTCTTTCATCACTAGAAATAATTTCTGTATGATCTTTTCTGTTTACATTTGAGAGTTGGAAAGTAAATTGACTGAGTATGAAGATAAACCATGGCAAGATTACACTTATTAAGAAAAAAATGAGGCATTTAGATATTAAACAGTGAATTATTGCTAATTTCTTTTACTTAACAATGGGTGCTCCAATGCCAAAAACGAATCTTTTGAGATCTTTTAGAATAATAGACAATTGAAGAGTCTAGTGCCCAGATAAGGAATTAAAATCTAATCATAAAGTGTCTTAATGAGATTAAAAAGACAGTTCGGAACTTATCCAGGCCATTTGGGGGGTTATTCTTTAACTTGTAAAACAGTCACAATGTTGAGAAAAATTTAAAACTCCTACATGATCCACTTGCTGCAGTTAAGGGGCATCTGTCAGCTTTCAGGAGCTGTTGATTTCCTTGGTTGTACACAGTTTCTTGTTGGTTCATTTTTCTCAAACAGTGTTGCCTCTGCCTGTCATATATCTACTCTTCACTGGTATCTTCTCCTTTGTTTATGTCCTTTGGCCCTTAATAGGTGACTGGGCAATCTGAAAAAAAAAAACAAAACATTTTTATGTTTTGGAAAAACTCAAATAAACATGCTATCTATCTGCTTTAACTTACTCTGTCTTTATTTTTTTTTATTTTATTCATTTTCAAGCAGAGAGAGAGAGAGAGAGAGAGAGAGAGAGAGAGAGAGAGAGAACACCAGGGCCATCACCTTGTGGTTCTGGCTTATGTGGGTCCTGGGGAATTGAACCCAGGGCCTTAGGCACTGGAGGCAAGTGCCTTAACTGCTGAGCCATCTCTCCAGCCCTACTCTGTCTTTAATGAAGGGTCTGTTTGCAAATAAAATACCCTAACTTGAAGAAATAAATCTATTCATAAGGTTCTTGCGTGGTTCAAAGGTATTGCATTTGGGATGATATCTTAACCAAATCTTTACCGATACCTTCAGAATCACTTTCATCAATGAATGGCATTTATACAAATGTTCTCAAAATAATGTAACATACTTTTTACAGCACTTTCACCTCAAATGTGGTAACTGTGAAGGAGAATGAGAGTCAGGTGAAGCTTCAAGTTCTTGTGCTGAACATTCTGACATACACATATACATACACACACATACACATATATACACATACACACACATATACACATATACACACATACACACATATACATACATGTATATATGTATATACACACACATACATATATACACACATACACACATATATACACACACATACACATACACACATACACACATACATACACATACATACATACATATATAGACTCATATACGCACATACACACATACACATATACACACATACATACACACATACACATATACACACATACATACACACATACACATATACACACATACACATGCATACACACACATAAACACAGGCACATACACACACAAAGCAGTATTATACTGCCCTTCAGTATTCATATTTAAAACAGAGAAAATTTCTCCACTAAACTGAATAAGTGTAAGATCATAAGGTTTTATTTTAGTTGTTGTTATGATTTGGGTATGCCCCCACTCCAACTGATGTGTTGAAGGGTTGGTATCAAATGCCATGCTCAGAAGTGGAGCTCTTGGGTAGCGACTAGTCCACTGATAGGGCGATAATTGAACTGTACTGTTGATGGTTGAAACTAGGCTGTGGGGTCTAACTTGAGGAAGTAGGTCTCTGGTGGCATATTCATGAAGGGCATGCCTTGCTCCTACTGTCTTCCTCTCTCTCTACCTATAAGAGGTGAACAATTTTCTCTACCACACACTAGTACTGCCTGGCATCTTGCCTCACTTCAGGCCCAAAGCAATGGAGCCAGCTGACCATGGACCGAAACCTCCAAAACCATGAGCAAAGTGAATCTTTCCTTCCTGAGGTTGTTTCACTCAGGTGTTTGGTAACATCAGTGAAAGACTAAGACAAAATTATCAACAGAAATGTAGATGTGTCCTTAGAATTTCAAATATTTTTATATTAAAAAGTTTTATAATATTTCACAGCTGTGGCCGACCATATTCCCAAGGGAATCCTGTTGACGGGCCCTTGGAGAGAAGTGGTCCAGTCGCCCGGACACCAAGCAGGACAGGTAATTGATCGTTTTAGATCCTGTGCCTCAAAATGGAAATCATTTCACTTCATTTTATCTCTGATCAAAAAGGTAACTCATGCTTCTGTTATTTGTGTATAAGTTGTTTTTTTTTCCAAATTGAAAGGTCTTAAAAGACAAGAACAAGGATTTAATTCATCTGCAGCCCTACTACCTAGATTTAACTCATGTACAAGTTTTGATGTCGAAGTATTCCGAAGATCCCTACACATATGTAAACAAATGCACATTATTGAACAATCAAAGGCCAGTTTTGTTCATCTCATTTCTTTATTGAAGGGTTATCCATTTCAGTGCATTCTCTTACCCTCACCATCCCGCATGCATGACCTTGACTGTCACTATAAACTTTCACATAGTTTTTCTTGAAGCGTATCATGATAAAGTTAAGAACACAGGCACTCTTATTGCCTGACTCACTCCCTGATTCTGTTACCTTCTTACCTGTAATTAAAATTTCTATATCTCAGTGGCTTCAAAACATACTTGCAAAATATCAGAATAATAATAGTACCGACCACAGAGACTATGATAAAGACTAAATCAAGACTTCACATACATAAGCAATGTACACTCACACAAGTGTGTTTAGCCTCCCTATGGTTCTGTGTTCTTGAATATATGTCTGTTTTCCTAGACGCTAGATTGATGTTACAGTGACAAGCTTTAGGAAAATTACCTTACTCGAAATTCTTTTCCCCACTGTAGCTTTCATATCAGGCTGTTTTCTTTCAATTGCAGATGACAATGCCCAAGTTACCTCTGATTATGAAACAAATAACAACAGTGACAGCAGTGACATTGTACAGAACGAAGACGAGGCAGAGTGCCCAAGAGAGCCCCCAAGGAAAGCATCAGCTTGTGGCACCTATACACCCGAGGCCATGATATTCCTGGTATGCCTTTATAACTCATCAACTCAAGAACGAACGTGCTTCTATTGTAGAGAGACTGGCTTAGAAATAACCAGCTTTCTATATAGATCCATTTAGATCCACATATATGACATCTTTATGTAGCTGAATCATTACAACTTTCCTCAGTCCAAGGGTATGAATGTCTTCAGAGTCCTTTCATTTGATAATGAGTCACAAGTATTTCCTTTGATAGATGGTGATAGATATGTCTTCACCCAAACAAAAACTATAGATAAGCATAATAGGATAAACTAGCAATGAAGAATTATATTAATAATATTACATAGTAACAATAATAATATAATAGTAGTAATAATAATATATTACATATATAACAATAATTATAATAAAATAATGGTGTTTGTTTTTGTGCATGTAATAACAGAATGAGGGGAGATTTTTCTCAGGGCATCTTCTATTTCTTTTTAATACCACCTTCTTGATTTAGATAAGGCTCTCGTATTTATTTGAACCAGGTTCATATTGACTTTTACGATACACTAAAGTATCTTTTAGACTTAGACTTACCTGGCAAGTGTGAGACATCCATGGAAAGAACAGAAGTGTGCAGTTCAGTGAGGTTAATTTGGGAGGCCCGTGGCAACCTGCACGTAATACCAGTTGCTGCTGCCTGAATTGATCCTTTACTGTTTTTTAACAACTCATAATTTTAAACTAGTTTTCAGGTAAAATAATTTTAATGATTTTTTTTACTTTTATCTTAATTTTCTTTTTATTTTTTACTTTGTGTTAGTAGCTGCAAATATAACACAACTGTTATTTTAGCCCACTTGTAAAACTGTCATTGCATGTTTCGCAGTAAACAGTAGCTCACATGAATGATGTTAAGTTACTGAAAGATGTGCCAATGGTCACGCTACAATAATCATTTTGATTTGAAGCCTCTATGTATAAAGTCGGTTATGCCCCACAGAAGGCGTTATGAAGTATTCTTCTCTGTGAATGGTTCTCTCTTGAAAACCCAATATAAGTCAGAGCCCTTTACAAAGAAAGATTTACTTAAGTATACAAAGTGATAAGTTTAGGTACAGTTATGTTTTCTGAAGACCTCAAAGCTTTATTGAAGAACCTCACAAGAGACTCACAAGTAGCTATGTTAAGTTCTGGAAAAAACAACTGTGATTGTCTGGAATTCTATGATCCATGAGCAGGCAGACACCTAGCCATGCAAGATGCAGCCTGAATGAACGAGACATTGGCCTCTCTGCTCTGGGGCCCATGTCTCCTGACTTAACTTCTTACTTTCAGACTCATCATGGAGTTTTCAATCATTGATTTCAGATAACCACAGTTGTTCATTGAACTTAACCAAAGCAGTGTATTGCTCTATAGAAAAACAAAAAAATGCATATGGTTCAAATATTTTTATCTCCATCACAGGACAAACCAATTCTTGCTCCTGAACCTCTCATCATGGATAATCTGGATTCAATTATGGACCAGTTAAATACTTGGAATTTTCCAATTTTTGATTTAGTGGAAAATATAGGAAGAAAATGCGGCCGTATTCTTAGTCAGGTAAGAAATACATTCTTACGTGTGACTTTAAATAGACAGGGAAATGTTCATTGGTCCATAAAAGCTGTTTATTCTTGATACTTGGGTGGTGTATAGAAAAAAAACATTTTGTACTAACAACAGAAATTGGAGTGTCATATGAGTAGAATATCATATTCTACAATTAGGATATTATATAATTATTATTATTATTATTATTATTAGAATGTTTGTGAGTATGAGCTCACATTTGACATGCTGTAGTGTGGCCTTAAGAAGAGACCCTTGCCCTGAAGGAGTTTGCAGTCTAATTGGGAAATAGATCTGTGTCCATATAGGAATTATCAGGGAGTAACATATAGAAGGAACATTGGGATTAGAGAGATGGCTGAGTCAGTAAAGTGCTTTTGCAAACATAAGAACCTGTGTTTGGACAACAGGACCCAGGTGAGAGCCGACTGATGTGTATCTATGGTCCCAGTGCTGGGGAGATGGAGACAGCAGAATCCCCAGGGCTTACTGGCTATCTGGTGTAGCCAAATCAGTGGGCTCCAGGTTCTCTTTTCAAGAGTAAAGTGATTGAGAAAGACACAAGAGTGTGACCTCTGACCTCCACATGCACACACGTGTACCTACGCACATGTGGACATGCATTCCCACATGTACACACCACACACATGGAAAGATAAATATAAAACCTAAAGGAACATGTTAGAGGTGGTGGTGGGCTCTGAAGCCCACGGAGCTTCTCTCCCACCTGCTCCAGTCATGAAACCAATAGATATTAGAAAAGCCAAATTCAATGTCCGCATAGCTCTTCGATGTATCTTTTTAAAAGAAAATGTTTATGAGAGAGAGAGAGAGAGAGAGAGAGAGAGAGAGAGAGAGAGAGAAAGAGGGAGAGAGAGAGAATGAGTACACCAGGGTCTGTAGCCACTGCAAACAAACTTCAGACACATATACCACCTTGTGCATCTGGCTTTACATGGGTACTGGAGAATTGAACTTGGGTCCATAGGCTTTGCAGGCAAGTAAGTGCCTTAACCACTGAGCCATCATCTCTCCAGCCCTGGTGTATCTTTTGTATGTCCATATTTTAAGTAACACATCACAACAGGATCCAGTGACATCCCCCACTTACAAAGTGCTGAACTTCTAACAAAATGCAGCTTCACTTGCCTTGCTAAGAACTCTGAGTGATGTCCTCTGAGCTTGCGGGTGTGGAAATCTTTGGATTACATAAAAGTTAGGGCAGGACAGCTGAAATGAATGAGCATAGCCATTCTAAGAAATCACCTTTTGATGGAGACTCTGCAGGATAGTCTCCCTTGAAGAGAGTTTTTAAAGAATTGTATGTACAATAGGTTGAGTCTCCAGGCTTCACTGATCTCATTGCCCAGAGATAACTGTCACCCCAGCCTGACTAATCCCTTGCCCTCCGACGACTGGCATGTTTTCTTTTAATAAATTTTAATGATAGCCTTAAGATTTGGGGGATCCTGTTCACATCTTTCAGTGAACAGTATTTGCCCCATTCATAATCCTCAGTGTGTCTGTGTGTACATGTGAATATAGCAGGTATGATGGCATGCCCACCCTTACATATTGTGTGCAGGCCAGAGTACAACCTTGGGTGACATACCTCAGTTACTGTTCACCTTTTTGTTTTTGGTTTTGTTTTTTTTTCTTTTTGAGACAGTCTCTTTTATTGGCCAGTAGCTTACCAAATACACTAGACTGTCTGGCTAGTGAACGCCAGGGATTATCCAATCTCTTCTTCCCCAGCACAGACCACCATGAGTGACTTGTTTTTTATGTGGGTTCAGAAGATAGAAATTAGGACCTCATGTTTTCAAGAGAGGCACCCTACCCACAGAGCTGCCTCCCCAGCCTTAATCATAGTTTTGATTGATTGATTGATTGATTGATTTTTTTTCCAGGCTAGGTCTCACTCTAATCTAGGCTGACCTGGTACTCACTCTGTAGACCCAGGCTGGCCTTGAACTCATGGTAGTCATTCTACCTTTGCCTCCTAAGTGCTAGGATTAAAGGTTTGTGCTACCACTCCTGGATAATAGTTTTTTATATTGATACATTTGGAATTACCATATGTAAGATGATCCGTGGTTGATTTTGATAGATTCTTGTTAAAAGTATTCTGTTTGAAAAGCTGACTCTAAAATAAGCTGTCATCTCAACTCTTCGGCTGCTCTTTGAAAGCTTTGAAAAGAATCACAGGAAACTTTCATGTTTTTCAGTTCTCACAATTTTTGCTTTCATATCATGAGTGTGGTATCTGAAGCAATGAATAACAGAAAACACAAAACCAAAATGTACTGTTTGAACTTGACCCTGACCAATATCAGCTGAGTGTCCTTAGACAAATCATTCAAGCTCTCTGTGCTCATCAGCCTCTGCTTTCGGGTGCTAGGAATTCCCAGAACCTATCTCATAAGGGGGTCTGAGAATCTATTATTTATCTTTCAATCCCTTAAGAATCTCATGTGATGCTGTGTGTTTGTGCACAGCTGCTACAATTACTATAGTTATTGTGTATGTTAAAAAAAGAAGCATGTATTGTTAAATCCCATAGAGCTTACAAATAAGAACTCAAATGAGGCTTACATAACAGGAGAGAGAATGAAGCAATAGTTTGTAACATAAAAATCCTAGAAGCTCCAAACTTTCTGTTGCATTTTTCAAAATTGTCTGGCATATACCGGGCCCACTATCAATTTATAGCGAATGCATAAAAAATCCTGGCTTAAGTTACTGATGCATTTATACATTTATATATGCACATGTATAATTTATATAGAGAGGTACTGAATATTTCATTAAAAGGGTATCAGTGAGTTTGAATATATTTAAATTCAATAAGAAAAGTTGTGGGTTTTATTGGTTTTTATGTATTTAAAAGAGAGGGAGGGAGGAAGAGAGAGAGAGAGAGAAAGAGAGAGAGAGAATGAAACGGTATGCCCAGGCCTCTTGCCAATTACTGAAAAGGATCTCCAGATACATGCGCCACTTTGTGTATCAGGCTTTTACACAGGCACTGGGGAATCGAACCCAGTCCAGCAGACTTTGCAAGCAAGCACCTTTCACCACTGAACCATCTCTCCAGCCCACGAAAAGTTAGAAATTTGACAACAAAATCATGCATTGAAGTTTTAGAAGAAATAATTCTCGAGACTCCTAAGAAGGGAAGCAGCTAACAAACAGGCTGACTCATTGTGCAAGTCTCCCCCACAGTACCCAGCACTGGCTGTCTTGTGCAGACACAAAGCAGCTCTTTATAAATATTTCTTCATTTGGCCAGAGAAGTAACCATTCTCTCCCCACTGCCTTCCTCTGCCCCTCATCAATTACTTTATTTCTCCATCATCTGAAGATACGACGATTATGTCCAAAACTATTGACTTGGTGTGAGTCATTAGAACTGAGCCTAATTATAAGGAAAGTAATACTTGGAGGAGAAAGAGAATGGTGAAGTGGAAGAAAAGACCTGGTCCTGCTACCTAAACCTGTCAGAATCAGTCTTCCTCTTTCTGTTATGAAAACTTCCTCTAGATATTTCAGTCAAAACAGCCCTTTTGGTTTCTCCTATAATTCTACCCTCTCCCCATAGCCTTTACCAAGCACAACTCTGAACCTTTCATTACATAGAAAGATCGTCCCTTTATTAATATTTTATTTATTTATTTGCAAGGAAGATAGAGATAGAGATTGAGAGAGAGAGAGATTGAGAGAGAGAACACAGGTGTGCCAGGGCCTCTAGCAAATGAACTCCAGATACATATGCCAATATGTGGCATCTATCTCTACATGGGCACTGAGGAATTGAACCTGGGTCATTAGGATTTGCAGGCATGTGTTTTAACCCCTGAGCCATCTCTCTAGCCCCTGCTTTTTTAATTAAATAGAACTCCTGAAAATTAAAGCTTTCTCTCAATTTTATTCACTACTTATTATATGTACCATACAGTTAGCACATTAGTGTGTATCATTATTTTCTCTTCCTTTTTGGTGGGGAGAGAAGGGGGAGACAAGGATTCACTCTATATCTCAGGCTGACCTCATTGAAGTCCCCCTGCCTCAGCCTTCCAAGTACTAGGGTTCCTGGCAGGAGCCTCTGTGCCTAGCTTACTGTGTATCATGTCTTAGTTTTCAGTATCTGGTCATCTTAACACTTTGGTCCATTAGGTGTCTTCTGGGTCTTTGTTGGTAGCGTTGGTTTCTTGGACATCTGTGGGATGTGTGTATGTAACCTTCGTCATTCAGTATTGATTATGTGGCCCTTGTGGTTGGGAGCCAGAGAATTCAATGGCTCTGAAGACAACAGAGAAGTCTTCAGTGTGTTTGCTGTTCCCAGTAAGTGCCTCTGCCTGCCCTAAATTACTAAGTTGTTGGAAGGTATGCTCTTGTATTTTTATTTCCTTCGCGTCTGACACACTGAGTGATGTTTTGGTAAGGCTTTATCTTTTTGTTTACAGGTGTCATACAGACTTTTTGAAGACATGGGCCTCTTCGAAGCTTTTAAAATCCCAGTTAGAGAATTTATGAATTATTTTCATGCTTTGGAGATTGGATACAGGGATATTCCTTGTAAGTATAAGTGATTAGTGAAACAGTACTTCTGATGCTTGCAAACCTGTGGAGGGTGCTGGGATATTGAACTGTTGGAAACACATGTAGATATTCCACATGGGCTCACTGTATGACGATGATTGGTGTTAACCTCCTGGCTTCCCCACTGAACAGCTGGATGAGTCCTGGGTCCTAATTAATCCCCACCAACCTCACTTTTCCATCCAGAAAATAAGGATCTTGATGTCTGTTTCACAGGGCTTTTGGATTCAAATGGGCAATAATTTTAAAGAGGCTAGAACAGCAGTGCTTTGTATGTGTATAATGGTGTCTAGTACATGTATTATAGCTTTAGTTAAATGTTAAATTTAAATGCATTCCTCTATTGGGTGAGTTTAAACTTTTATTATGACATCTAATAGTCAAATCACTAAAACGATTACAGTTTTGTCAAAATAAGGTAAATCTGGTTAGTGTTTAGAGAAGCTGGAAAGTGGTGATTTTAATTAATAGGATGGATAAGAAGAGGCATATAGAAATGGTTATAGAAAAGTGATCAGAGCCATTCAGAAACTCGGGTGAATGTGAAAACTCCAGATGAGGTCACAGTTGAGGAGGACTCCAGTTCTGATTATTATGAAGGTTAAAATAGTGAAATCAGAACAGTGTATAGTATGTCAGGAATCCTCAATGAGAGCCTATCCACAAAATGCCCTACAATGCTAACAAGGAACAGAAGAACGTGTCCATGTCCAACTACAGAAGTTCTGGAAACGTGTTCAGACCAAGTGGGTCATCAAAGCAATAAACATTGAAAAAAATGAGCATGTCTTAGAAATGTATTATTTAAATCCTGTGTCATTTTTAAGTTTGCCTGTAAGCACAGCACGGCGGACTTCAAACACTCATGTCTTTTTGTAATTATCAAGAGTTGAAGTTAAGGGCTAGGGATGTAGTTCGGTTGGAAGATGCCTGCCTGACATGCATGATACCCTATGCGAAACATGCCTTTAATGCCAGTGCTGGAAAGGTGGAGGCAGGAAGATCAGAAGTTCAGAGTCATCTTTGGTTGTATAGTGAATACAAGGCCAGCCTAAGTGCAGAGGAAGACCCTGTTTCAAATAACAGCCCCCCCAAAAAAAAAGAGTTGATGTTAAATAGAAACATATTAATATTTTGAATAAAGATAACCTGAAAATATCTCCAGCAAGGGTTCACATGTTAATTTAGTGACGATATTGTTTTCCAGAATATTATCTACAGGGGGCTGGGATGAAAAGACCGGGGTTTAACATGGGAGAAGAAAAGAGAATACAGAACTTGGTTTGCTACAGAATACAAGATCAAAATGTAGACAAAATAAGACAGGATGGGGAATGAGGGGCTTAACAGTGCTGGGCCCTTCGGGAAAGTCTGTCTCTCAAGGCCATGGAAGTTGGAAGAGAGCTTTGAAAAAGAGGTTGTTCAAAAGGACCTCAAGATAAGCCTGGCTTTCTTTAATATGATTTTCCCAGGGCTCAGCCTGGTGGGGTGCCAGTGACTGACTTAAGTGTCAGTGATTTCTCAAAGGTTACGGAGTTACATAAATAAGCTTTTATGGAAAGGAAGGCACAGAAAACACTGAAGTACAGCCAGTCACCCGATGAATTCTCCAACTTAATGTTTTATCTCCAAGTGCATCTTAGTGATACATCATCCATCACTAAATATCATTGAGCTTACCTTGAGGTTACATTCCATAGATACCATATTATCATTAGATCTCATTGCTCTAAGGTGTTGTTTGTAGGGTGTCATCAAGTCACAGGAAGAGGCGGCCACTGTTTAAGTATCAAAAGAAGCTTCCAGATTCTAAAGTTTATTATTTTGTGTTCTCTTACTATGTTTCATATGAAATTTTCTTTTTAAAAAAGGTGAACTGTTCACTCTGCATGAACAGAGTTGGCAATGATAACTCTGTGTTCTGTTAGAGCACCCATGTATTTTCATAGAGGGCTTTATTTATCTCAGGAAAGCTTTCGCTTTGATTGCTGATCAGTTTTTAACAATAATGCTTACACTTACTGTAGCTGCACATTCCCTAAAAGTTTATTCATCATCACTTGTAATTAACATCCACAGAAATATGCTCTGTGTCTAATCATTTTAACATTTACTCCCACAGAATTATGGTGCCGATGGCTCTATTTGTGAATCCATAATTAATTTTTTAATAGCTGCAGAAGAAAGGAAAGCTAAATTTGAGATTGGTTTAATAAGACCATACACTCGCGTGTTCTAAACTAATTTTGGTCATAGGTCATTTTCAAGAGAAAAATGAAAATATAAAATAGGGTAGATTTGGAAAGGGAGTGATGTGTGTTACAGGTTAGTGCCATGTGTGTGTACATGTGAATGTGTGTGGGCAGAGGGAGGGGCTTGCCACATGGGTGGGAGAGTTCTTAGAAGGCTAGACATTGGTTCACAATACATTCAAAGAATAACGTACGTACACAGTACTTACATAATGTGCTACCTACTACTTACATGGAGGAAGGCAGTAATTAATAAGAATGGCTTTGATATTGTTCCTTAGCCCCTTTGATTGCCTACTGTGGGCAGAACAAGAGGAGGAATCTTCAAGCACATCTGCATACCTATGAAAAATGTCCAAATGCCTTAATATTGATCTGGTAGCTTCTTTCCCAGGTGCCTTTGCTCCTTAGTCAGGGCTCCAATGAATGCACAGCAAATGCAATCAAAGCACAGACCCTCAGCATGATCCTGGCACAGAGTATATGAGCAGATGCTTCTTGACCATGTCATTAACTGCTGATGAAGCAGATGGGTTTCCATTCTGCTTAAGTGACTGATGGGCCCAGACAGGTGGCTGTCAATTACCAATCAGATCTGCTGAGTTATTATTTTTTGGTGCTTTTGAAACTCTCCTGAAAAGCTAAAGGAGCCCCCTGTTTTTGATGTATTAATCCCAAAATGAACTTAACAACTTGCTTTCACTCTGTATTTTTAACACTGAATTATTGAGGTGTTTGTTTACTGTAAGTTTGTAAAAGGTACCTGTAAAATCTCTTGCTTTTGATTTTTATTTTTTGAGACAAGGTCTCACTCTGTAGTCAATGCTGATCTAGAATTTATCATATAGGCAAGAATAGCTTATGACAGTGATCTTATCATTGCCAGCATCAGAATTACACATGTACACAACCATGCTCAGCATACCTATCAAGTCCTCAAGAAGGCCTTGTGGCTGGGGACAGGGCAAGGCGCAGTGTAACACTGTTCAACCTGTCCTTGTGAAGATCGGCTTGTGGACAGGGTTTGGGGATTTGAAGCAGGCAGAGAAATGGCTGGCATCTACTCACTCTCCCAGTTTGCAACAAAAAATAGCTGAGATGTCCTTTCTCCACAGTGCCACCTTCTACCCAGAATGCACTGTTTTCCAGCAGCTGTCATTAGGCTTCTACTTCTCCAAGAGCTTAGCCTGACTATTACTGGAGCTCTTCTGTCCCCTTCTTTACAACCCACCGTCAATTTGGGACAAGGAGGGGAAGGGGGGGTCAGTGACCTGGGCTAGTTCACCACTCCTGCAGCAGTGTTTGGTTGCCATGGATGACAACATCGCAGGAACTGACTATATCAGGCACTTAAAAACATATTTGATTCTGTTATACTCTGACACACCCAATGACTCTCCTCAAACTTGAAGAGAACGAACTGAAGCTTTTGTCCACCTTATTTTAATGTGAGTCAATGAGTTTTAAGTAACTCACCCAACACTGCATGGATAACAAATGTCCGAGCAGAGATCAAAAATAAATAAATAAATAACAAAACACCTAGACTTGTCCCAAATCCAGAAAATTCTAGCATGGCCAACCTTGTGCATGACACATCTGTAGACATACAATGCAACAACAATGGTCTTCTGTGTAAATTATCTGCAAATGTGATAGGTTTATGTTATTTGAGACAGTCTCTATTCAAGGATATAGACTCCAATCTTAAAGAAATTACTGCCTGATGACTAAACAGTATAAGTTTTCAATTTTAACTGTGACATGAGGGTATATGTTTTGCTATTTACATTTTGGGAACCTTAGGGAGTTTTTTTCTCAAAGATGTTCTGAGGTAATCCTTACAAGGCCAAACCTAGGCCCCTTAAATCCTGGGGTGTTTTTTTTTCTAAGAGCTACAGGGGATCACTTCAGAGTTACCAGAAATGTAGGAAAATAGATACAATATCCCTACAGACGACCTGGAAATTCTGATGCTATAATGCCATTTTAGACCACGGAACAGGTGCATCTCTTAAGTTCCTGGTATCAGTTTTTTTTTTTTTGCTGTCTTCTGTTTCTCTCTTCTCATCAGTTGAGTATTAGATATAGATGTTATTCCATAGATGAAGGAAAAGCATATGTTACCTTCTCATTGCTGCGACTGACCAGAAGTAACTTAAGGAAGAGAGGGTTAATTTTCCAGTATATTTGGGAGGGCTGGGGTAGAGTCCATCAGACCAGGAGAAGGCATGCCAGCAGGAGCAGGAAGCTGGTACAGGTACAAAGAGAACAAAGAGGAAGTAGAATTGGACTATCAAACCTCAAGGCTCTCCCCCCGCCCCCGCCAGTGGCCCACTTTCTCTAGGGAGGCTCTAGTTCCTAAAGGTCCCCCACACACCCCAAACACCATCACCAGCTGGCGACCAAGTGTTCAAACCCATGAGTCTATGGGGGACACTCTACATTCAAACCACAATGGAACAGAATGCATGCCACAGTTAATTAGATGAAATGAGGTGTAAGAGAAAACTCCTCAGTTGATGAAGGATTTTGCAGGTACAGGTAAATATGGGGAAAACATGGAAGAAGTTCATTAGAAAAGGGGGAGCCTGGGGCATGCTGAACCATACACACAGATGACCCCACCCTTGGCAGTGATAAAATGACTAGAGGTTTGGGGCTTTTGCTTAGCACTCTCTACAAAGAGATTCTTACTTTGCTCTTTAGGACTTTCCTAGAAATACACTTCCAAATTAGAATTTCTTGACATAATTGATGTTTTCTCAAAAATGATGAATCTGCATCTTTGAGTCCTCCCTCCCCTCAGAGACTTACCCTTCATGTCAAATATGCAGTGTTGATTTGAATTTAGTGTTCTCAGATTGGTTCAGAAATACCACCATGTTCTGTTCACAGATTACATGTGAGTGTCATGTGTCAAAGACGAAGTGTCAGGTAGTCAGCCGTTGCTGATTGAGGCTTTGCTGTTGAGTCTCTTGTGCAGGAGACACGGGAATAAACAAAAATGTGAGCTCTCCATCACTTCACAGAGTGACTTCCTATGCCTGTAGGTTTCTGCTAGAGTCTGGATTCTTTTCTGTTTCAGCTATCTGCATGCATAATGAATGCTGTGAATGTATTGTTGTTTCCTGGTTACCATGGATATTATGGCAGAGTCATCAAGAAGGTCTGTCCTAGGAAGTTGGGCTGACCTTCTCTGGCACTGTTAAATTGTTAGGTATAAACTGTTTATCCAGTAGATGGCACTCTTGGGTCTTGGACCCCAAACCTCACCACTTGACATGGCTTCCTTCACATTGCTTGCAGATCATAACAGAATCCACGCCACTGATGTCTTGCATGCCGTTTGGTATCTTACGACACAACCAATCCCAGGCCTCTCAACCGTGATCAATGACCATGGGTCAGCCAGTGACTCGGGTATGTATGAGCTATATTTGCACGTCCTTGTCAAAGACAAGAACTCAAATTTGCTTTTCTTACTTTTAAAGAAAATTAAAAAGAAATGATAAGTGCATTTCTATGCCCTTCACGTTCTCTCCATAGACTCTGACAGTGGACTTACCCATGGACACATGGGATATGTATTTTCAAAAATGTATCATGGGCCAGATGATAAATACGGATGCCTGTCTGGGAACATCCCTGCCTTAGAGCTGATGGCTTTGTACGTGGCTGCAGCCATGCATGACTACGATCACCCTGGAAGGACCAATGCTTTCCTGGTCGCTACCAGTGCGCCTCAGGTGAACCATCATTGGGAAAAGTCACTTAGGGTACAGATGTTCTGGAATAGAACTTCCTGTTAGGAATTTCTTTTTGGTGTATATCTGTGTTCATGTATGTGTGCGCGTGTTCATGCATACGTGATCACATGTGTATGGAGGCCAGAGGTGGGACACTCCTCGGGTGTGATCCACCTCTTTTGAGACAAGGTCTCCTATTGGCCTTGAGATCACCAAGTAGACTAGACTGGCTGGCCAGCAAGGCTCAGGGCTCCCCCCCCAATCTCTGCCTTAGCTGGGGTGACAAGTGCCAACCTCAAGGCCAAGATTATTTGTGTGGGTTTCTGGGGCTTGAACTTGGGTCCTCATGGTGTAAGGTGAGCACTCTGCAACTGAGCCATCTGCACAGCGCGGTTCAGGTTTTCTCATGCGTCCACGGCCTCACGATTTCCTTCACAAGAATTGTGAGTACATTTATCTCAGGACTGGTGTCCAGGTGCACTGTCTTTCCTACTCTCACACTGGACTTCAAGCATTATTTTTTGTAGACAGCTTTTCTCTTTAATTTTTTCTTCTTGCACCTTCCTTCGGTACTATTAAAAACATTCCAAAACATAAAGATATGTAGTACTTATCTTTATTAGATAAAGGATGACATTTTTCATGGCTGAGAGTCAGGTAGAAGTGTTTTGGATTATAGCTTTCTCAGGGTTCCATCCCTGTTCAGTGGTTATACATATTACTAGGAAGTATTCTCACTAAGCCTGATGCAGAAAGGAACCAAATAGGTGTGTGTGTGTGTGTGTGTGTGTGTGTGTGTGTGTGTGTGTGTGTGTGTGTGTGATTTCTATGCCTTACAAAGAAAGCCAAAAGAATAAAATTATAAAACGGTAACCCAGCCGGGCATGGTGGCACACACCTTTAATCCCAGCACTCAGGAGGCAGAGGTAGGAGGATGGCCATGAGTTCAAGGCCACCCTGAGACTACATAGTGAATTCCAGGTCAGCCTGGGCTGGAGCAAGATGCTACCTGGAAAAAGAAAAGAAAAAAGAAAAGGTAACACTCTATGCTGGTACATTAGCATAATTATAATAATTGGCAAAAAGTTTTAAGGAAAGGAACTTATGTTACAAAAGAGGAAATTTACCCAAGATCAGCCATTAATGGTAAAGATACAACACAAGATGCCATTTCTTTGTTCTGTGGAAGAAAGTAATGTAAAAATGCCACATCATTCTCCATGTTTAAAAGAAGTCTTTTCATGCTTCAAACTTCACCTGGTCACTCCTCAGTCTCGGGTCCCTTCCCCAGGCGGTGCTGTATAACGACCGATCCGTATTGGAGAACCACCATGCAGCTGCAGCCTGGAACCTCTTCATGTCCCGGCCGGAATATAACTTCCTAGTAAACCTTGACCACGTGGAATTTAAACACTTCCGTTTCCTGGTTATCGAAGCAATTTTGGCCACTGACCTGAAGAAGCACTTTGACTTTGTGGCCAAATTTAATGCTAAGGTAAACAGATCTCTACCTGTCTTGATTTTATGAGCATATTATGAGATGTGTTAGAATCAGAGTATTGACCCGAAATACCATTACATGCTTTTAAAAGCAGCATTTATTTAGGTATTATTATTTATTTAGGTATTATTATAAAAGGAGATGAGGTATTATGTGTATATTCTACAGTTTGTTCTGTAGAGAAATGATAAATGTTAACTCTCACTTTGGTTTTCTGTTTCATTTAATGTATAATCATCTCTAGGACAGATTTATGTTATTTATCTAACAATAGTAGATATCAAAAACTTGAAGAAAAACTTCATGTATCAAACAAAAGGCTCAAATAGTCTAGAAAATCAGAATCAGGCTTAGAAACATATTATTTTAATAGAAGTTAATAATGTATGCTAACATTAGGTAGGATTTCTTATAAATTTAATAATTAATCCTTTAGGTATCATTCATTATTTTACTTTTAGATAAGACACTTTAATTTATGCAAGCCAATCGTGTTATTTTGACTAGCTAGGGTCCTGATGTTTGATATTCTGATCTCTACATTGCAGAAAAATGATGATTAGTCTATTATTTCCTCTTATGCATTTTGCACCCCTCAGTAACAACACACTTGGGCCAGGAGAACTGGGCTGACTCCTAGGCTATCCATGGTCCCCAGCCCAAAGGACTGATCCAGACGGCCCATGGAGGAGGATATACAGCTGATTGGGGATAGGGACGGGGGGCATTGGGGAATTAGGGATGACAACTCATTGGTGGCCCACTAAATAATGTAACTCATTATAGACAATAAAAAAATTAATAATAAAAAAACAATTTAACATTGTCGCTCAAACAGGCGAATGATGACGTTGGAATAGATTGGACCAATGAAAACGATCGTCTCCTGGTGTGTCAAATGTGTATAAAGTTGGCTGATATCAATGGGCCTGCTAAGTGTAAGGAGCTCCACCTTCAGTGGACAGAGGGCATTGTGAATGAATTTTATGAACAGGTAAGTAGCTTCACTGAGGAGTCTATCTCAAGCTGCACTTCCTGACTATTAGTTCACCAGAGCTTCCAAAAAGCTGTTAAAATATGATAAGTGTATTGCATATTTTTACTTCTGTCAAATACACATGAATCAATTTTTATGAGGGGTTTAAAATGATATGTGTGAAAATTGGAAGTCATTCAACTAAACTATAATTATCTGTATGTATTTGGGGGGAAGAAGATGTTAAGATATATTACTGACCTAGTGAGGAATTATGAAATACTGTGCATCTACAGATTAATTTATTAAAGGCTATTTTAAATGCGTATGGAGGGCTATATATTAAATTAAGTTGATTGCTTACTTTCCTAATGGAGTTAAAAGAAAGCAGTATATGGAATGGCTAAGAACATGGGCAGATTATTTGATATCATAACATGAGAGTGAGCAAATTCCCAAAAAGCTACTAGGATACCACAAGCATGGGTGACCATCTCCACGTAGTCATACACGGATCTGATTCTGTTTAAGTTTCCCATTTAGCATTGCGAACTGTCCTTTTTATGAGGAGTATAGAAGTAAAAGAGAGTGGGTGTTGGACAGGAACCAATGAAATAAAAAGACTTGGGAAATTTTAAAAAGTGAAAGTTTACCCTGGAGGAAAATAGAGATGGTAGAATGCTTCTAAGTAGCATCAGGTACTTAGAAGATGGACCTACAGACTTCAGAATAGATATACCATGGTGCTTTGGAGCACACAGAACCCATTCGTAAGAAGCATTAACACTTGCTGTGCAAGCAGAGGGAGCTGAACTGGACTTCCCAGCACCCACGTAAGAAGCCAGGCATGGACATGCCTGCTGGGAACGCAGAGCTGAGGGGTTATAGACAAAATACTGCTAGAGTCAACCAGTCATTCTGAAAATAACAACTCCAGGTTCATGGAGAGATGAGTGAAGAAAGAAGATACCCCACATCCTCCATGTGTGCCCAGGGCATGTGCATACACATGTGTATGTCACACAGTACACACACTATGCCACACCAACAAAAATACGTGGCAAATCCTTGCTACAAACAAGGTGTGAAGAAGCTGTACAAGGCAGCACATGCCTACAATCGCAGTGTCTGGAAGGCTGAGGGGGAATCTAGTGAAAACACTGGGTGAGACCCTGTTCTAAAAGAAGGGGGAGATGGGTCTGACTTTAAAAGTATATAGAAATGATTGGGGGCAGAGTTCAAGTCAACATCTGAGAGAAAGATTTACAGGACAAAAAGGGTCCCCTAAACAGGATGAGGCACCTTATAATTATACTTAAATGTGGACTAGAGTCAACTTTTATGGTCATTATATATTCATTAAATATATTATATATTCATATGTAGTATAAAAGGTTGAAACTTTAAAAAAATATACATTGCATTTCCTAGGAATGGCCCTAATTCAATGCTAAAATACTGGAAGGCAGAAAAATATGAAGGAAAGAAAATTCCACTTAGGACTATTGAAGTGCTAAGACAATACCATTGTTGATATTTCATATATTCCCTTCTTGAAATTTTTCAGTTAACCTCTGGTTTATGATTCATTGGTGTGTTATATTTTTCCCAGAACAATTTGAAGCAGTTCAAGACATAAAAACATATATAGTAGTACTTATAAACATATCAATAAGAATATCAAATAAATTATCAGTCATCAAATCAAAATAAGAATACCAAACAATCAAATAATCACAGAAGGTAAAATTTAAAGAGAACCTGGGGTTGGTTATCTACACATTTTAGATGCCCGATGAAGGGGGACTTTTCTTGGCTTTTAGAATCTCTCGTTATTTTCCTTTCTAGCTAACTGTCTATGCCAATTCCATCTCTCTAGGGAGATGAAGAGGCCAGCCTTGGTTTGCCCATAAGCCCCTTCATGGACCGCTCTGCTCCTCAGCTGGCCAACCTGCAGGAATCCTTCATCTCACACATCGTGGGTCCTCTGTGCCATTCCTATGACTCGGCGGGTCTCATGCCAGGAAAATGGGTGGATGACAGCGATGAGTCTGGAGACACTGACGACCTGGAAGAGGAGGAGGAGGAGGACGAGGAAGGAAATGAGGAAGAAACCTGTGAAAACAATGAATCTCCAAGTAAGTTATGAAATCTAGTTCTGATGTCCTTTTCCTGGGATTAGGTTCAAATGATTTTCATGGTTTCCCACAAATGATATGTTCTTTGCTGGGTTTAGTTCTAGGTGGCTCTCTTTTCCCTTTTAAGAATATAAAATAGAGGATGGATTTTGAACAACGTCATGTATGTACCAAGCTGTCATAAAATAGGTTTGAAGCCTATACTTCAAAATTCCTGAGTGAGGAGCATCTCAGTTGCCATGTAGACCAGCCATAGGCAGTCTGTGAACGAGACAAACAAGCAACATTCATTTATTATTCAGCCAACATTCACTGTGCACATGCTCTGTACTAAGGCATCCTTCTGGGTACTAGAGATAAACCCAGGAAGAAAACAAACAAGAAGGAAGTAAGCCTTTACCCTGGCACACTAATGAGGTAAGCAGACATTAAACAAGACAAGTCCATATATGTACAATACCCTAGGTTCTAATAGATACTAAGGGTTTTCTTATGAGATATCAAATACTTTGGAGATTTTTTTAATTTTATAAGATACCCAAGAATAGGGAAACCATCCTATGTATACATACATAAAATTATTTGCAAGCAGAGAGAGAGAGAGAGAGAGAGAGAGAGAGAATGGGCTCACCTCTATTCACTGCAAACAAACTCCAGATGCATGCACCACTTTCTGCATCTGGCTATATGTGGATACTAAGGAGTTGAACCTGGGTCGTCAGGCTTTGCAGGCAAGCGCCTTCACCACTGAGCCATCTCTCCACCCCCAAAATACATATAAGATATATAATATATACATACATATATACATTACATGTATAATATATCTTAAGCTAATGAGGTAGTTGCTTCATAGGAATCAATGTAAAATTGGATACTAGGAGAAAACATGTACAAATGCCCTAAGGTGGGCATTGGCTGAGGTATGCAATGGTTTCTGCAGAGGAAAAGGGGGTCCGAGAGCAGAATGGGAGAAATATGGGGAGCTAGATGATGTTGGGATTGAAGGTAGAGCTCTGTAGGACACAGTTTGGATTTTAAGAACCATCAATGGTTTTGACAAAACAATCCATGTACTCAACCCCTCTTGTAACCGGACAGCTTCACTGCTATGCTGGGAACATTCTTGGGGTTGGAGTCGGGGCAAGAGGACCATGTAGAAGACTATTGAGAGCTTCAGGCCAGGGTAGTGTCAGTAGTGACAGTGACCTTGATCACATCTGGTGATCCGTGGCAAGCCTAATCCACTTAACTTAATTGGTTATAAAACCACTGCTTTCCTTCATGCTTTTAAAATGTACTTTTCTTCGTCTCTTACCAGGAAAAAAGCAGAGAATGATAACAGAATTAGTAAAGCCCCTGATCCTTGAAATGATATCACACATGTTCCTGTGTTCATGAGAACACAGTATGTTTTCTTATTTAAAAAATTACTAATTCCTCTGTGTGTGCGTGTGTGTACATTCATGTATGAAAGTGCAGGCATGCATGTATCACAGTGTGCAGGTAGAGGTCAGGGGACAATTTTAAGGTCAGTCTTTGCCTTCCACCATATTTGAGGCAAGATCTCTGATTATTGTTGACTACTCTGTTCATGGGCTTCCAGGAAATTCTCCTGCCTCTACCTCTGATCTAGCCGTAGGCACATCAGGATTACAGAAGCCCACCACAGCTTCCAGCTTTTACACATGGGGCTTGTGGATCCAAACTCAGACACTCAGAATTGGGGAGCTAGCACTTATTCACCAAGCCATCTCCTTGGTCCCATGGTACTTACTAACTGACAGAGGTGAATAGGATGCAACCTTGATATTTTCCAAAGCCCTTAATTAAAATATCACCACTGAAAGATATTTTGAGCCTTTTTCCTCATTTTTACCAATCAATAAGGTGCAAGACTTAGACCATGTCAGCCATCCAGTGAGAACACCGTCTGTCCTATTTATCTCATCCCCACCTCTCCTGTCATCGCCCTCCAGGCCAGATGCTGGCTTATTCTTACCAGTGAACTTGGGTACAGAATGGCGGAAAATAAAAAGCAATTTTCCCTGTTAGCGTTCCACTGTTAACATAATTGTATTTCTCTGATGCTCATAAAAGGAAACTCAGTGTTGATCTTGGGATTGAAGAGTTATTTACTTGTGTATTAGCGTTCTCTTTTACTTTGTTTTCATCTCAAATAGTCTTACAAAAGGGAAGACAGTTTTCTCTTTGAATGACACTAGGTGTTTGTCGAGGAACCCCTTCCAAAGTTTTGTGCCCTTGAGCCCTGATGGAGTGCTATTTGACCTAAAAAAAAAAAAAAAAAAAAAAACTAAAACCAGGCAAACACACACACACACACACACACACACACACACACACACACACAACCCACACATTCAGAATAGAAGGACCCTGGCCAGAATCTTATTTAGCATGCTCAATCTGTCTGCCTAGGTGGGAGCAGGGAATGCAACTATCTTTCTGTCCACAGGACTGAGTTATCATACTGTTCTCAGATGCCCACGTGTGATCTTCCGACCTTCCCATTTTTATCAAGTACCCCAGGCACCCTTGAGAAGTCCAAGGAGTATGTTTACATGTGGCTTTCCTTAGTCACCTTACACAGAACTTTAAGATCATTCCAACTACCACAATTTGATACTGTTGTTTTAGAAATATCATCTAGAAAGTATCACTCTGCAGACCAGGACATTGATATGTATGGATCCATATTGGCCATCTAAGACTTGACCTCATAGCATGATGAATGTCTGGTTTGCCTCATTTACAAAGACAAAAATGAAGTTCAAACATTTGAGCAGGATTTCAGGGGTGTAGAGCCCCAGAAGGCATGCACACAGCTTTCTTAGCTGTAAGTTCCATGGTTTTGATTTCTTCCTAATATTAATTTCCGAGCCCATGTTGGCTCAGATGGTTACCTTGACTTAACCTGGATACTTTGGTTCTTGAAAAGAAAATATATGAAATGGTAAGTTCTGTAGTTTGTAAAAGTTGGAGGCTTCCCAGGAAACAGAGAATAAAATATTGCAGTGTGATGTCCCAGGGAGAGAGCTTTTAGCTCACCTCATAATTAAATCTGAAAGATTCCTAGGGCAAGCTAAGAGGTTTCTAATGAGCCCTGCCCCTGTACTTAGAGCCAGGGCAATAAGGACCCTTTGTTCTCCTCTCAGAAGGTTCCAGTGCTGAATAACTTGGCTCCCAGTACACCCAGGCTTTGACCACCTGCAGATTCTAATCTACGTACCTTCATCTGGTCCAAACTTTTTCCTACCTCACCTTATTCAACATCATTCCAGAGAGGTTTACTGCTAATGTTTAACAGCATTAGTAAGAGAACAGCTGTTCTCAAGGGACCTGCCCTGAAAGGAAAAAGAAAAAGAAAATAAATAAATGAACAAAAATGGAGCTTTTTTAAGCTCCTTCCCCCCTAAATGATCACAACATGAATCGTGGAGAATTTCCTATCACCATGACTCAAATGTGTCCTTCACCCAATGGTCAAGAGGTCATCTATGACTCTCTCAATTTAAAATATGAGCTTAAAAAGCACGTGCACATTTTCAGGTTCTCAAGAGAATTTGCTTTATGCTTAATTACTGTAAAAACAAAGAAATGAAAAAGTAAAGGAGATGGTTTTTCTAAATAATTTTTAATGTGCTTCTGGAAACTGAATCAACAGTTTACTTAATTGAATGTCAACAAACTTTTTTAAGACAGGGTCTCACACTCTCACTCAGGCTGATCTGGTACTTAATAGCATCTCCTGCCTCTGCCTTCTGACTACTGAGATGATAAGCATACCCTACCACAAGAATGCCAGTGACCTTTAATAGAAAGTCAATAAACACATGAAAATATTCAATAAAATCTATCACATTTTAGATAAGATAGGTAGGTAGGTAGAAGATAGATAGATAGATAGATAGATAGATAGATAGATAGATAGATAGATAGATAGACAGACAGACGAGAGAGAGCTAGATGAATTATTGATAGATATATAGAGGTGAAATAGATAGATGATAGATAGAGAGATGATAAATAGATGATAGATAGATAGATAGATAGACGAGAGAGAGCTAGATGAATTATTGATAGATATATAGAGGTGAAATAGATGATAGATAGAGAGATGATAAATAGATGATAGATAGATAGATAGATAGATAGATAGATAGATAGATAGATAGATAGATAGATAAATAGATGATAGATAGACAGATAGATGATGATGATGATGATAGATAGATAGATAGATAGATAGATAGATAGATAGATAGATGACAGACAGATAGACAGATAGACAGACAGACAGACAGACGGATGGACGGATGATAGATGGCCCTATTAGAAAGCTTTCAGAACTCAGTGTTCCTCTTCATGACCAGCATGCTTCAGCTGCCTGCAGTATCTTGAACCCTCCAGCTCAGGTGCGCTGTCATGTGAAAACAGGATCCTACCTGTCCCCTCACATCCAGAGGCTCCGAGGCTGCCATGGTTCCACACATTAAAGAGAGCATGCACAGGGCTGGAGAGATGGTTCAGTGGTTAAGGCACTTGCCTCCAGTGCCTAAGGCCCCTGGTTCAATTCCCCAGGGCCCACATAAGCCAGACCCACAAGGTGGTGACCCTGGTTCTCTCTCTCTTTCTCTCTCTCTCTGCTTGAAAATGAATAAATAAAATATTTTTTAAAAAAGAGAGCATGCACAGAAACTTGAAAGGGCACCATTCCTCACGCTTGCAATAAGATGCTGGATAAACTGGATCTAAGGGTTTCATGCCTGTAATCCTCACACTGAGGACAGAATGATTGCCACAAGTTCAAGGCCAACCTAGCCTATTATATAATGAGATCTCATTTTAAAAAGCAGAAAAAGTATGCTAAGGACCTTAGGACTTAAAGAACAGTTGGCTAATGCAATGGTACCTTCTCTGTTAATTGGAGTAAAGGAAGTTAGACTTCTTCCCTCCCTCAAAGACTGTAAGATAATATTCTTTCCTTCCTTCCCTCCACCTCTCTCATGTCTATTTCCTTTTCTTTCTGTTCCTATTCTTTCCTTTTCCTTCCTTTCTCTCTTCTTTCCTTTGTTCTCCTCTCCTTTCCTTCCTTTCTCTCCCTTCATTTCCCCTCCCCTTTGTTACCGAAGGTTTCAAGGTATTCCCAGGTTCATGGTGCCTTATTCAAAAGAACTGGAAAAGACACACACGGAAAGCAAAAGAGCAGGAAACTGTTAAGAGCAAAGCTATAGTATAAATACACTGCCAAATACTGCAGCAGGTCTTGTGAGCAGGAAATTACTCAAGGACCCTGATTATGGTCTGGAGGCAGGTGGGCTTCCTTCTGTGGAGTCTAGAAGGAGGATGAGCTAGTTCCTAAAGGTGTAGTTTGAATGACACTCTGGTCTGACTGATAGGTGTGGGTTATATAATCATCACTGCACATTTTAATCATATGAATGCCCAATTATGCACAGGTATAAAGACAGCAAGCAGAGTATTCTCCCTGAAATTTCATAATTTGCTTTATAGTCCATACACCCAAAGTCAGTCTAGGCCAGATGACTCCTCCTATCTCTTGATCCCAGATATATCTTGGAACATATTTGAATAGTGACTGATCATAAAATTGGATTTACTAATAGTCACTAGGGAAAGAGACTTACTCCATTGTTTGGAGCAGGGTGTATGGGCAGATCAGTGCAGGTTGGGCTCCCATATTGTCAGCAGGTTACTAGGGGCATTGTTAGGTATGGTATGCATTGTGGTCCAAGACAAGAGGTATCTTGGTTTGTGAAGTCATTTTTTTTTAATTATGAAGTCATTTCTTATGCTTGTCTGACTCGCCTTTTCTTCCCTCTCCTTCCCTTCCCTCTACTTCCTTCATGTTCTCTCTCTCTCTCTCTTTATCCACATTAAGTAACTTTACCACAATAGAATTTTTTAAAAAGTTAACAACATCATATATTCTACGGATCTCATATACCACATTGTGATTTTTAATGAGCAATAATGTGCTGGCACTATTTTTCTTGATGATGACCTTGTCTGGGAGGATGGATCCCAGGCTAAGTTTTGTCTAAATTATTAGAGGACAAAGAAAAGATTTTCAATTACAAGCTTATTACAGGGAATGTTCTAAGAAACATTGGGGTCTATAATCTTGCAGGGGGAACACCTGTGTAAAGTTTAGTCAATCTAAGAACAACAGTAAGGCTGCCTTGGCCAGAAGTATATGTTTATACCAAAGCAGATCATGTATTCAGTTGCTGTATCTTGCGTGGTACTCTCCAACAGAGTGTAAGTTCATTTAAGCAAACTCCAAGCCTCATCAAAATTTGTTTCAACAGCATCCATCAAACAGAAAGGGGTTCGCCAGTTGGTTAGTATCAGTTTGGTTGATGGATCCATGTCATGAATGAATGATGAATGCAATAAATAAATATTTTTATAATTCTTTCTTATAATTCTGTACCTGTATTCAAATTCCCCTGGCATTTTATTCAATTTAATATTTGTATGAATCTATGAGGTTCCAAAATATTTCAAAATGATTTAATGTCTTTTTTTCCATGACCTTCCTCCACTGAGTGTGAGCCTCAAAAAATTCCACACCCTCCCCTAACAACAGCACCAGCTGGAGGTGTCCAAATACATGAGCCTGTGATGGTCATTTAGCATTAAAACTTCAACAACCTTTTCTACATAGTTGAAGGCAGACAGGAGAGCTCCCCATAAATAATTTTAGATATACAGATACCAGAAGAAGAGAGACTAATAGCAAAAGGGTCAATACAGAAATGACATCTGCTTTGGAAGGTCCAAATGAGCAACCTGAAAATTTGAAAACACAAAGATTATTTTATACATGAGGAATTGAGTGAAATTTCACTGTGCCTTAATGAATGAATGAATGGGTGTGGCTTTTTTGTGGTTTGAATAAGCATTTCAGAAGAAGGGCTAGTACGTCAAGGAGGTGGAAGAGCTCATTGTATATTAGCAAAGCAGACAAACATAGACAGAGGCCAGTCTGCACAGAAAGAAGCCTACAAAAGACAAGCTTGTGCCATCTTCTAGGAATGGAACTGAAAAGTAAATTTTTTAATTCACACTAAACAGGAGACTAAAATCAAAAGTATCTTTGAAAACTTTTTTTTTATTTTTTATTTTATTTTTTAACATTTTTTATTTTTTATTCATTTTCAAGCAGAGAAAGAGAGAGAGAGAGAGAGAGAGAGAGAGAGAGAGAGAGAGAGAGAGCACCAGTCCCACCACCTTGTGGGTCTGGCATATTTGGGTATGTGGGTACTGGGGAATTGAACCCAGAGTCTTAGGCACTAGAGAGGCAAGTGCCTTAACTGCTTAGCCATCCCTCCAACCTTCTTTGAAAACTTTGAAAGAAATCAGTCTTGCAGATTCCTGCAACTTGAATTGGTTGACAAAGAAAGATGTAAGGAGAAGTTACCACAATAAGTGGTAACAATAATTATTGTTAAGAGCCTGAATGTACTGGAAGTGAAAACAAGATCCATTGAGAAGCAGATGTGGGCATTTCCAAATTCAAAACATTGTTCACAGTGTCTCTCAGTAATATTTTAATAGGTACTGTTATGTTCCTTTTATCTCCCCATTTTTGAAAACTATGTTGTGAGAATATACAAAGTAGATAGGTAGATATATAGATACATATTGTTGTAGTCAGCTTTCTCACTGCTGCACAAAAAGAACACAACCAAAAATCAGCTTGATTGGATGGAATAGGTTTATTTTGGCTTACAGACTTGAGGGGGAAATGATGGCAGGAGCTGATGGTAGACATCACCTCCACCGCTGCACTGCAAACAGCAGCAGGAAGGTGTGCCAAACACTGGTAAGGGGAAGCTGGCTAGAACCCCCATAAGCCCGCTCTCAATAAGACACCTTCAACAAGGTTCCAATTCCAAAACTGCCATTAGCTAGGGATCAAGCATTCAGAACATATAGATTTGTGGGGGATACCCGGATCAAACTATCACAATCTGCCCCTGGACCCTACAAACTAATAATCATAAAAATGCTATGTGTTGAGCTCAGCTCCAAAAGTCCCCAGTTTTTATCAAACCCGATGATACTCAAACATCTTCAAACTGAGCAATAATCCCCCCCCCAAAAAAAAAAACCTGCACAGAACATTCACATTGCAAAAGATGGCATTTGGCATATTAAAAACAAATTAAACCAATACAAGATTTAAAACAAACAGGAAAAACTCAAATTCTATGACTCCAAGTCTGATAATCACCAGTAACTGGTCTCTGGAGTTCAATTCAGCCCCTCCAGCTCAGCTACTCACAGTCATGGAAAATTCTATTCGGTGCTGGCAGCTCTCCTTGGCACGTATTCATAGTCCTGGCATTTCACTGGGTCCCCACTGCAACCCATGGTTCATCTTCATGGCTCTATTGGCCTCCATACAGGCAATCCAACACGCCGGCTTCACACAGCCCAAAGCCAAATCCCAGGTTGCAAATCTAACAACCCTCTCTTCCTGCATTTGTTATACTCCATAGTACCAGGTGGGCTACCAGCTTGTTAATCCAGGGGGAATAAAGCTGACTTTGAAGAGCAGGAACCCTCCTTCTGCATTCAGGTCCCTTACTTCTTCCTGCTGTCCCAGTGCAGATCACCTGGCCCCATCTCAATGGTTGTCATCTCTCAAACAATTGCAGCTGAACCCAGAGATTTCATTTCATTCTGTGCCATTTCCATCTGCTCACACCAGTCCATTTCTACGCAAAGCAACCCTGCACAAGTTCTCAGGACACAGGCAGGCAGAGCGCAGCAAGCCTCTCACACAAACTGCTTCTGGCACAGTCCTGACAAAGTTCTTTCGCACCCTCATAAGCCAAACCTCAAAGTCCATAATTTTCACTGCATTCAGGTCTTTCAACTCTGACTAGAATGTTCCACGAAGCTGTACTTACAGCACTGCAAGGTGTCTCTTAGGCCAAGGTTTCAAATCCTTCCACATTCCTCCTGCAAACAGTTCCAAAAGGCCAAAGCCACAGTATCAGGGTTCTCGCAGCTACAACAAACCCCACATCCTGGTACCAAAACTGTTGCAGTCAGCTTTCTTGTTGATACACAGAAAAGAACCTGACCAAAAAAACAGCTTGTGGAGGAATGGGTTTATTTTGGCTTACAGACTTGAGGGGAAGCACCGTGATGGCAGAGAAACTGAAGGCATGAGCAGAGGGTGGACATCACCTCCACCACAGCACTGCAAACAGGAGCAGGAGAGTATGCCAAACACTGGCAAGGGGAAGCTGGCTTATAACACCCATAAGCCCACTCCCAACAACACACCTCCAACAAGGTTCCAATTCCAAAACTGCCATCACCTGGAGATCAAGCATTCAGAACACATTCATTTGTGGGGGACACCTGGATCAAACCATCACACACATACACACATATATGCACATACACATTTGGTACTTCTATTAACATGAAAAATAATTTTCCTATGCTCAACAGACCATTTAATTGTTTTTTTTTTATTTTGAAGGAAAGAAAGCTTTCAAGAGGAGGAAAGTGTACTGCCAGATAACCGAGCACCTCTTGCAGAACCATAAAATGTGGAAGGAAGTCATCCAGGAGGAACAGCGGTCGCTGGGCGCAGGAAACCAGTCCTTAGACCAGACCCCTCCGCAGCACACCTCCGAACCCATCCAGGCAATCACTGAAGAGGAGGAAGAGAAAGGGAAGCCCAGAGCAGAGGAGATCCCAGCCCCCGAGCCCAGCCTGTGACCATGGGTAGAACAAGCTGAGTTTCCAGACAGAATGACTTGTCACAGACTCTCTTCAAGCCAGCACAACACTTAGACACAACACTGTAGAAATTTCCAGAAGATGGGCAAAAAACTCTGGCACTGTGGGATTCTTTTCACTTTGTGTGTTTATTTTCCAGTGAGGGACATCACTGAAGACTTGCTTGAAGAAGCTTTCACTTTGCAACACCAGTTTCTAAGAATTTGGTTTTTTTCAAAGGAAGAAATATATGTGTGTGTGCGTGTGTGTGTGCATGTGTGTGTGTATATAAGCTCCCACATAGATTCATGTAAACATATTCACGCATACACATGTAGCACACTGAAAGCCAGGGTGACTGGCTCTATGGTCATATTAAGGTATATATATGTATATATATATAATGGTCACTGTGACAGCAAATCACAAAGAATGAGACATCGCAAGGAAAAGGTACAGCTTAGCCAGGAAACAATACCAACAAATGCAGGTTATCAACGAAGAGGCTTGTGCTCTCTGTACCAAGATTTCTGGTACATCCTGCCAACTCCGTGTGTGTGTGTGTGTGTGTGTGTGTGTGTGTGTGTTGCCTGTGAAAAGAGAGATTATTGTGGTTAGGAGCTCGTATACTAGCTGTAGCAGATGACTCAGTCCATCTGAACACACACGGTCTGAAAGAGAGCCATTGCACAGGCCCTCCTCCTCCTCTAAGCTTCGTGAAGGTCCCTTTGCAGAGAGGTGACAGGGGGGCCATGTGATTGGTACTACTGTTCTGCACCCCTTGGAGACGCTCTTTCACCAGCCTCACATATGCGAGGTTGAGGCTTGCTGTCTACTGGCTTAAGGAATGTATAAGATCTGTTTGTAGGGATGTATGTATGTCACTCAGCAGAGATCATATCGCCATGGAAGGGGATGATGTTCTTTATCAATGAGCACCTGAAAGAAGCTGGAGTCAGTTCTTGAAAGATGAAGGGAGGTCCTTTTAACCGGGCCATATCTATCCTCTGTCTATTTTCCTGCAAAATCAGGAGTAGGTGGGGATTAAAGGACAAACAGAAATCCTGGGTGGGTTCTGTGACAAGATGAAGAAGAGAATGTCAATTTAGGGGATTGATTTGGACACTGGGAAAGTCTCTTCCTTGGTAAGGATTAAAGATTGGCTTTGAGGGAAGTTTAGTATGACACCCCTTGCTTTGTTGGTATTTATTTATACACTGTTGAAGGGGTAGCTTCCGTCTGCTACGTGCGTGCCTGTTCCTTTGGCAGGAAAGATTATAGAGGAATTGTTTGGAATAGGCTATTGTTGAAAGCTAGTTTTCATTTTTGTTTTTGGTTTGTATGTTTATCTACACTTGTTTATGCTGTGAGCCAAACCTCTATTTAAAAAGTTGATACACACTTTCAATATTTTATTGCATACTATTATATATGTCATGAATAGTTACCTTGATGTAAATATAAAGATTTTTTTGTTTTCTGTAGATAGTAAACTCTTTTTTTAAAAGAATAAAGGGGAAAAGGGAAACATTTTTATAAGGTTATATTTTAATCACCATTTTTATACATTGTAGCCATTTCCAAGCCCAGTGTCAGGGTTGATGGTTCATTTGCATAGATGTCTATGGACAATCATTGACCAATTCTAGTTCTAATGATAACCTAATATTGTTATTTTTGCCATTAAATGAGGATGCTGCAAAGAATAATTTTCAGGAGTAACAAATTGCTAACTAAATGCATTTGGGGTCTTTATCGCCTAGATAAAAGGCTTTTTTTCAACCAATACCAAATCGTTACATGAGTATCCATTTCTCTCTAACCCTTCTGTGTATACAGACCCGTTTATCACCACAATCTTGGCTTTCGAAAACACTTTTCCTCACTCAAAAATCCTAGAAAAAAATGTTTACATAAAAAATTCCTTTGTATCTTCCCTTCCAAAGCATGATTTCATTATAACAATCCATGGCACTTTTTTTTCCAAAGTAGACAAAGATAATAAAAACATTATTTCCAAGCAGGTTGTCTAATAAAATGTGAAAAAGACAACCTGGACATGATCTGTCAAAACCAGCCACACACATTTCAGTCTCGGCCTGAGTCAAACCCAGATCATCAGTCTCTAGAACTTCCTGAATCTATTTCATTTCTTGGTGTTTCCCATGGATCCCTATTTGTAAAGTTTTCTGTGAGGCAAGTACCTGTCCTTGGTGAAATGAACTGTTGTCCTCCCCTTGCAATAAAAAGACAGAAAAGAGCATTTATGCTCGTTTACTCTCTCTACTTAAATGTGCAGCCCTTTCTGCAAATGGATGGATGTCTCGTAAGTATAAATGGATTAAAAGCTAGGCATGGAGCCATTGTGTGGTCAGAGAGCCAGCGTGAGTATATAACTATGTATTTGACAGTTCCATTAAAAATACAGGTTCCTAGTGGGAGCCAGCCTGGTTGCATGGTGGGGATCTTAGCAAACTGCCTCATTCTGGTTTTGCCACTTTTAAGGTACATGAAATAAGAATATGAGTGACCAAAGCAATTAGAATCTCTTTATCCAGAATTTTGTTTATCCACAGGTATTATGAATGATTTTTTTCTTAGAAAACAAATTATCAGTATATAATGCTAGAAGTCAACTAAAATAAAGGGGTAGAGAACCGACAGTTTCTGACCTTCATGTCTACCTAGTACCTCGCCAAAGGATGTCTGAGGACATAGAACATTTTTCCCTAAGTGACGTTCTCTGTGTTCTAGGTGACAGGAATATTGCTGTGTTCACTTCCACAGGAAGAGCTCACTTCCTGTGGTGACAATGTGTTTGTTGGCAATCTACCAGGGTTTTAGATGAGCCTTTATAGGTGCCCTTAGGTAAACTCAGGTCTTTCAATGAAGGAGTTTCTGCCCACTTGGGGGAAGGATGGTATAGACAGTCACAGCATGGTATTGGTAGAAGAGATGGGAACCAGCTTTTCTCTGTGGAGTGAATACTTAGGTACATTCAATATGAGGTCGGTGTCATTTTCAACATACTAATAGAACGTCTTTCCAGTGATCAAAGGTGACCTTTTGAATATTATTTCCCCGATGAAAGCACCACTTTGCTTTTTCTGTTACTGTAAAAAAATATATTTTTTCTCATTTATATAAGACCTGGTTTTGTTCTCAATCAAAGATGAAGTCAGAGGCTCTGTATAGAAATAAATCTCTCCTGGTCTTCAAATGCCATATGAAGGAGTCTCCTCATTATGTTTAGGGAAGCATCTCATTTCTATAAACATAATGCCAGTTCTCTCTGTTCTATTTCCGTTGAAATCCAGGACAAATTCTAACCATTGAAACCCCAGTAATACTTAAGAAAAGCAACTGAGTATCATACAGACTGTTTATTAGATATATGTACTTGACATTTCCCAGTGTCTTCTGTTTTTCTTTCCCAGAGAACTTTCTTGAAGGTCATAGTTGTGCAAAAGGCATGAGACTGAGGCCTATGCTTTGTTTAAATGATGGAAAAATATCTATAAATTATTTTCTAAATAATAAAAACGTGAAAATTACAGTTGTAAATAAAGTCTAAAGTTTGAAATGACTCCTTTACAAAAGTGAAGTATTTGTGTGAGCAACAACTCCTGATGAATGAGAAATGAGTTATCCAAAAATCATGTATGTTCCGCTTTGGGAGATTATTCTTGGTGCTTACATACCATGAGGATCTCTATTCCCCATCACTCAGTATCTTCCTGAAAATAAAAGTGAAGCCACATCAAGGCGCTTACTGCCTGTCTCTTCTTCCCATCCCTCCCTCTCATTGCAGACCTTTCCCTGTTGTTAAGGCATTCAGAATAAAGCTATAATAAGAGAGTGCCCTGTGGATTCCCATAGGCCGAACTATATTGAGAGTCTCCCTTCAGGTCATCCCCTCATGGACATAGCAAAATTTCCAACACAATTTCAGATGCTAAAAATTCAGCCTCAGATAAAGCAAAAATAACCCAATTCTTGGAAACCAAATTCACTTTTTTTGCAGTCTTGCCTAATGAGCGTGAAATAGTTCACGACCAACCCTCTAGATCATTTCATGTCTTATGAGTTCTCCATGAAGAAAAATTATGAATATGCTTATACCGTCGATGTGTTGTTAAATCTGTTCAAGTAACTTCAAAATTTAACATGGCAAAGCCAAGTCATTTCAGGAAATAAAAAAGGTTTCCAAAATTAAATTATTCTTGAAATTTTGAATCAAGAGGAAATTTATTAGTTTAAGGTCCTAGGTTCATTTCTTAACAATTTGTTTCTGCAGGGAAAAAAAAATTCACGTTCTTAATGGAAATTCAATTAATTGCAAATTAAGCTCTTATCTCTGAATTAACTGAACCACGAACTGTGATTTAGTCTGACTTGAGATTCTGATATGATATGATGAAGGACAAGGACATACATTTTGGTCTATACTATGCAACATAGGTATGAGGCACCTAGTGCATTGTGGTTACTAATATAATACTGCTTCTATTTGACCTAATGTTGCATTTCACCCTACCTAAAAGTGGGTCTCATGATCACATGAGCAAATTACAATGGTGTCAAAAATATTTGGCCTTTTGTGTGCACATATGCTAACTAAACATGTTTGCAGACACAAAAATAAAGACCTTATTTGCCTGCTGGAAGTCACTCTTACAATTCAAAAAAATATTTCCTGAGTCATGTTATTGTGGGTATAAAAATATGTCAATAGAACTACGTGTAGATAGGAAACAGAATTGTCTTTTGACATGGAAGGATCTAAAAGAGTCCATTTGTTATATTTAAAGGCAGCAAGCTGTTCTCCATGGCATGTTTTTAAAACTATTTAGATTGGCATTCCTGGATTTTGTCTCCTTGAGAGTAGGGCACAGAGAAGAAAACTGGAATCTTCTCCTTAGTGATAAGACATGATAAACATGTCTGTATCCCAGCATTTCTCTTTGATCAGGAAGGGGTTCTCTCATCATAAAAATAAAATGTTGACTGCATAGGTAAGTATTGTCAGAAATATTTAAATTTTATTTGCCTTCTTGAAGTAACACTTTTATTTTCAGTAAATTAAACTGAAAACCATGTGGGTTGTGTGTGTGTGTGTGTGTGTGTGTGTGTGTGTGTGTGTGTGTGTGCGCGCGCGTGGGGTACTGAATATTTTGACATAACCAGAACAAATATCCTAGAAGAGAAAATTGAAAGATTCAGTTATTTTTCTAGTACTCTTGAGGAAATGTTTTATAATTGGCCCAGGAAGCACACAGCACAGATGAAAGTCTGTTTATCACAAGCATTAAAGTGTCCAAATTATAATCTAAATTCATAGAAGTTTTCTCCATGCAAAAGAATCTATTACCTAGCAGTATCACATCCCTGCAAATGTATAAAATTACCACTGTAGATTTTTGTTACTAAATTGTAATACCGATAAAATGCAAATTCCTCAATATTGAGGAGAATTAAATTTTAATGTTGACTTTCATCAAACACTGACCCTCCAAGGAATCACTTCTGCTGTATTCATATGTCAAGCATGACCAAATGGTGGGTTGGAATATGAAATTCATCAATAGGAAAATAGCAGAAATGTATTTTTAAGCTTTCATGTTTTAAATTTCATTAATTTTTTTCATTCTTCTTAAAAAAAACAACAGAAAAACAAAACCCCAAATCATATTCATAGGATGGAAGTGTGACTTCTCAGTTTTACTTCTCTAACTCGGAATTATTAGAGAAAAAGAATCAGTAATCCTCTTCTGTCATAATAAGAAAAATGACGATGCTTTTAATGTCAAGTTCAAAGTCATTCCACTGTCTTCATTATGAGTTCCATGAAGCTAAGAAGCAAGACAGGCAGACTGGGGGGCTGGGTGTAAGCACTACATCAGCTTGAAGTACATTCCTGATACTTTCCATCTTTGTTATAAACCCATTTAGTTCTTAGTTACTGTGGAATAAAATTCCGTAATGGGTCTACATTTCACCCGTGACCTCCTTTAAGGTAATGAGCACTTTCACACTTCTGAATACAAATTAGCCTTTGAAGTTGTAATTTCCTCTACATAGCAAAATACTCAGATATGTAATGTGAAATTAAGAATAACTGTTTTAAAATGTTCCCTTATTGTATATAATCTATTGGCTGATAGAACTTCCTGTCACCTCACTTTAATTTTTTTCAATTGGTTACTGTTATGACTCAGAAAACCTATGTTGTATCAGACATTTTATTTTAGCTACTTATAAGCATACTCCAATAATGCAGTGTTGCTATCATTAAAAACAACCCAAACATATCTATAGTCTATGTCCGTGGGGTTTTGATAGCTTGACTTTTAATATGTATTTATTCACTTGTTTAAAAATACACTAATTTTCAATACTCTGTGTAAAATATTTGCATGGGATTTTTTAAACGTAATCTATTTGCTTAACTTTTTTTCTTTAATGAGTGTCAGTTTATGTCTTAATCTATTCTCACAGAAGAATGCACACCATTTTTGCACAAACATGCCAGATCTGTCAGTTGACAAGCACTGGAAATAAATATGACTAAACCCACACAGCTCCTCATATTTCTTCCTAGAGAATTTTACCAATGCAAATCACAAACTGAAAATTGGTGCTTTTATATATATTAGAGAGCTCTCAATACAAACCAATAGAAAAAATATGTTCTTTGTCTGTCTGTAATGATATTTGCATACAAAAAAACCCAAAATCTTTAAGTCCATAGTGTTTCTTATTTGGGTTGGCAACGTTAACTTGATATGTTTTGTTTATTTTTTTCATGTAAAAATGTATTCTTATTCCTGGTTCACCACTTCTCTTCCTGAAAATAAAGTCATTGGAGAGTTCACTCATGTTCTAAGCATTTGACCCTGTATAATATTTTAAATCGGAGAGTGTGGGATCAAATTAATTTAGGTCCCTAAAAAAGCAATATTTTCAAATAACTGCCAACCAAAGTGATGTCTGAGTAGAGACATGATTTGTATATGACAATATTTAACAATGCTTTTCTTTACCGGTCTCAGCAAATCTGGTTATGTCCATTGATTAATAACTTCTCCAAATTTATTAATGTTTAGAAACTTAAGTATGACACATTGGAACTTAATCACTTTGCAGTTGAAATAAATTTGGTTCTTCCACCTGTATTTTGCATTTAATATGTATATGGCGCTATTTAGTATTATCCCATCACAAGCATTGGGTTAGTGACATAATTAATGGCCGATGAGAGTTTTGTAAAAAGTAAAACATGTACAGAAAAAAACTTAGATACATTGTATATACTTTATTACTTTTGAGCTCAGACACTGTGTTGATACTCCCCTTTTTGCCAGAATTATTGGAAGTGCCTCTTGGGTTTATATATGATGAGCAATGTGGATGCTATAATGTGAAGATAATGTATAATATAAAAACAAGTCTGTGGTATTGTGCTAGATGTAATAATTTGTGCAACCCAAATCCTTCACTGTATGTAAGGCCAAATATTTCCTTAGATCCAAATCCTTGGGTTTTTCCCATGGTCTGCTCTGTAGTAAACCATCCATTGATTCTCCTACACTTTCCAGGGATCCTTGAGAGATTTGTATTCCTGTGGTAGCATTGCTGAGGAAATGAATTTTTTTTTTTTTTGCTGAGACAAGGTCTTATGTAGTTCAGTTTGATCTTAAGATCAGTGCATAGCTGAGAATCGCCTTGAATTTCTGTTCTTCCTGCCTCTACCTCTTGAGTATTGAGATTACAGGTGTGTATCACCACTCCAGGGGATCGAACTTGGGGGTTCATGCATGCTAAGAAGGCACTTTAACCACTGGGCTACATCCCAGGCCCTTGTTGCTGGTGAATCTTAATCACATTAATTATTACTTAAGTTTGTGTCATTAAACTACCTTTTCTCTTACCAGATAGCACCAAACCAAGATACCCGTGCCATGCATTCATCTTCAAAATATTATAAAATCCCATTTATACTACAGACCCAACTATTTATTCTATAGACTATGGATACACAACATGGAGTGTTTTTTATTTTATTATCCATAATTAGATACACTTAATAAGGGAATAATGTGTTGATGTCTCCACTTCCCCTATTTCCCTCTTTCCTGTCCCCGGTCAGTTAGATATCCTCCTCCGTGGGCAGTCTGTATCCAACTCAGAATTGGGTTAGTTGTGTATATTTGAATGATTCAAAATACTCAAGGTACTAAGCGGAAGAGGGGGCGGAAAGATTGTGAGAGCCGTGGTGGGGGAGACTGTCCGGAGGCATGACACCCATCAGTGACAACACACTTGGGCCAGGAAGACTGGGATGAGTACTAAGATATACAGGATACCTTGCCACAAGGACTAATACAGACAGCCCACAGAGGAGGATATACAACTGATCAGGGATGGGGAGGG
>PVHP010005404.1:0-65478 GCA_004024765.1 Zapus hudsonius
CTGCAGCTTCTTTTTGGGTTGCTTCTATCATGCTGTTGAGATGTGATTTCATTTCCAGGTTTGATTTCATTATTTCTTCCTGACAGTCATTCTTATATTTGCAGATGTCTTCAGTTAATTTGGAAAGCTGGTTTTTGATACCTTCAGTTTGCTGGCTTGCCTTTAATTCTGATATGTCTCTTCTGACATCCATTTGGTTTTCCTCCATTATATTTAGCCTGGTGGCAAAGCTAATAAGCTGACTTTGTACCCTTTCAATATGTTGGTCCATCTTTTCTTGCATGACTAATATTAAGTTCTCCTTAGGATCTGTGCCAGTATGGTCAGGGTTTGTGTCTTCCTGGGCCTGCTTCTGTTCGCTCCGTTTAGTTGTGTTGTTGATGTCATTTGGCGTGGTTTCCTCAGCTGGTGTAATATTCTTACGTCGAGGTCTGCCCATTTTGATTCCACTTGAGGTGGTTGGTGGGATGCCTATGAGATATCTGAGTGCTGGAAAGGACGGCTCAGACCCCGGCTCGGGGGTTGGAAGTGGAGCCCAGGTGGTTTGGGCCCTGGGGCAGCGACTGGAAGCCCGGGCAGCTATGGCCCCGGGGTGGGGGCTGGAATCCCTGGCGGCTTGGGCCTCGGGGTGGCAGCTGGAATCCTGGGCAGCTCGGGCCCCAGGGGGCGGCTGGAATCCCGGGTGGTTTGGAACCCGGGTTGGTGGCTATGAGCACGGGCAGCTCGGGGCCCAGGGGGAAGGGGGGACGGCTGCAAGCTGGGTGGTTCGGTCCCTGGGGGGGTCATCTGGAATCTTGGGTGCCTGTGTGGTGGCCTGGAACCCAGACGGCTCAGCTCCTGTCTGAGGGGGAGGCTAGGAGACCCGGCGGCTGGGGGGGGCGCAGTTCGGGCAGCAGGAGAGTGGGACGGCTGGAAGCCCTGGCGGCTTGGGGCCTGGGGAGAAGAGGGGGCGGCTGGAAGCAGGGCAGCTCAGGCCCAGCTAGGAGCCCGTGCCCCTTGGCCCACGGAGTGGCGGGAACGGGAACGGCTGGGACCCGGGAGCCGCGGGAATGCGAGTGGCTCGAACCCGGGATCGGCGGGAACAGGAGCGGCTTGAACCCGGGATCGGTGAGAACGGGAGTGGCTCGAACCCGGGATTGGCGGGAACTGGAGTGGCCCGACCGGGGAGCAGGAGCAGCCCGGGCCAGGAAGCCGCGGGATCTGGACCAGGAGCTGCAGAATCCGGAGCTGCTGGAACCCGGGAGCAGGAGCAGCCCGGACCAGGAAGCCTCGGGAAGGCGAGTGGCTCAGCCGCGGGGAAGGGAGCGGCTCAGCCCGCAGGAGCAGGTCCTGCCAGCTGGGTTTTTGCACTCACTGTCTCCGGTGCGTCCTTGAGCTAGATTCAGCTTTCAGTCAGAAGACTCTGTTGCTGGAAGGTGACCGGAGTCGAGGACCTGGCTATTGCTTGCTTCCACGGCCTCTAGCACAGCTAAAAACCCTAACCTCTGTTCCCCTGGGGACACTGCGTGGCTTCTAGTCCTCCATCATGAACCAGAAGCCCTAAATGATTCTTGATAAGTAGTAATAGCATGGAAACTAATTAGGATAACATCATTTTATGTGATTATATGAATTATTCAACATGAGGACCTTAAAACGCTAAGAAATAAGAGAATAAACTTTGTGTGAACATTTATATTTTAATGTTCCATTTTCCACAGATTGAAATTGCACCATGAACTGGACAAAAGGAACAGAAAGACATGCAAATATATTAAGTCTAAGACTTTAGTTCCTTAACATTAATGCTTAGATTGGCATTAATAACTAAATTCAATTTATTGAGTACCTTTACTGTTCTGGGTATTGATAAAAAACTTTTCATTAATTGAAAATTTACATAATTATTCACACAATCTGTAAGGAAATTAGAAAGAGAGAAAAGGTGAAAAGGAAGGAAAGAGGGAAGGAAGAAAGGGAGAGAGAAAGAGAGAAGAAAACAGTGAATAAGAGAAGAAAGGAAGGCTGAAGAGATGGATCAGTGGCTGAAGGCACTCACTTGCAAAGCCTGACACCCTGGATTCAATTCCCCAGTACCCACATATAGCCAGATGCACAAAGGGACACATGAATCTGGAGTTCATTTGGAGCAGCAAAAGGTCCTGGTCTCTTTCTGTCTCTCTCATTCTCTCTTTTTAACTCTCTCTCTCTGAAATAAATAAATAATAAAATAAATACATATATTAGGGTTGGAGAGATGGCTCAGCAGTTAAGGCACTTGTCTGCAATGACTAAAGACCCTAGTTCGACTCCACCATTGCCCATATAAAAAATCCAGATACACAAAGTGGTGCAAGCATCAGGAGTTTGTCTGCAGTGGCTAGAGGCCGTGGCACACCCATTCTCTCTCTCTCCTTGCAAATAAATAAATAAAATAAAAAAGTAGGGGATGGAGAGATGGCTTAGCAGTTAAGGTGTTTGAAAAGCCCAATGACCAGTGTTTGATTCCCCAGTACCACAAAAAGCCAGATACACAAAAGAAGGAAGTAGCAAGGTTGTTATTCCAGTCATTATACTCAAACTAATAGAGGCACTGGATTAAAACTAGTTTTGTTTTGCTATAAAACTGTGATCCTAGCTACTTCACCTGATTAATTCAGTTTCATAAAATTTCCTGAGAACTTTTCATACTCTAGACATGGTGATTCATCCCAATTAAAAGCAAAGATACATATCTCACAGCTTTGGAAAGCATTTTTGTTTATTTACTTAAACATATAAGAGTCAATTTTTATAAAAATAAAAATTTTGTTCTTTCTTTCCTCTCTCCCGTTCTCCCTTCCTTTCTTTTTCTATTTTTCATTTCTTTATTTGCAAGGTGAGAGAGAGAGAAAGAAAGAGAGAGAAGAGAAAGACAGAGATTTTTTTGTTTTGTTTTTCAAGGTAGGGTCTCGCTCTAGTCCAGGCTGACCTGGAATTCACTATGTAGTCTTAGGGTGGCCTTGAACTCACTGCGATCCTCCTACCTCTGCCTCCTGAGTGCTGGGATTAAAGGCATGCAGCACCACGCCCAGATGAGACAGAGATTTTTTTTATAGCTCTACTAGCAAATTATCAAAATGTCTGTAACAAAAGCAAGGAAAGTGCGTAGCATAGAAGGACTGCTTTATTATTACTAATGCTGAGGCAGTGCTGGTGAAGTGCAGTAGCAAACCACACTTAGATCATGAAGATCACACCTTCCTCACAGGATCACATAACTGAACTAGGCTGATTATGAGAGGCTAATGAATGTTATTACCATTTTACAATATATGTTTGTTAATTTCCAGAGGAAGAGAGAATGAATGAATGAATATGAATGAAGGGGCATGCTAGGGCCTCCTGCCACTACAAACCAACTCCAGACACTTGTACCACTATGTACATCTGGACTTATGTGTTTACTGTGGATTTGAACCCTGAGCCAGTAGGTTTTGCAAACAAACACCTTTTAAACCACTGAGCCTAACCTCATTTTACATTTAAACATTCTTGGATGCTTCATCTTTTGAATAGATATTCCAAATTAATGCAATGAGGTGACTTCAACGGGTATTAAATCATATTCAGAGATATCCAGCCTTAATCAAAAGTCATGCTTTTTAATGGCCCGACAAACTGGATTGTGAATCTATATTATTCTTTTATCAAATGTGTTGAGGAATTTTACATAGATCTGGTAATTTTTTAAAATTTTCACCTCTTATTAGGGTATGATGATAGTGGCAGGAATCACCAATATGTTAGTATTGGTATTTGTACTAGCTTTATCAGATGTGGCAATGTAAATATTACTTCAAAAAATAATAATTAAGGGGTATGGATTAAGCAATCCTGTCATATTCATTAAAAAGGATGAAAATAATTATTTGACTAACCCTCAAAAACAGTTGACACCCATAATTCATTAATGCATTCATCTGTGTTGAGAGTTGTACAAACAAGCTATGCAAAGAAAATAATAAAAGATAGAACATTCTGTGATTAGATCTAAATATTATGACAAACTCAATGTTGGCATTTAGACTGAGCTATGTGGCAAATTGTTTTCTGCGCTTTAATTTCATCATTTGCCATGTAAATATTAAATGCACCAGTAAATATAAATACCTAGTCAAAGCCAGGCCTTTACTCCCAGCACTTGGGAGGCAGAGGTAGGAGGATTGCCATAAGTTCAAGGCCAGCCTGAAACTACATAGTGAATTCCATGTCAGCCTGGGCTAGAAAGAGAAAAAAATACCTATTATATACTAAGTGTTAATCAATCTATTTTCCTTCCTAGGTTCTGAAAGTGAAGGGACTTGGGGGTAGGGGGAGTCCAAACTGAGCAGATCCTAACATTGCCTTTAATGGAACTGGAAAATACTGAAAGTTAATGAGTCACAGATGACTAGCAGGTTAGATTGCAATACATGCAACAGTGCTAGAAGCTTCTCCCTCAAGATGTGGAGTCTGTCTTCCGACACTCTGCATTGGGACTATTCTCACATTAGGAATGTTCTTGTCATTTCTCTTGACCAATAGGATGCCTTGGACTGTATACTGTAGCAGTATGAGCTTGAAATTCAAGAGGAGGGTCCCACCACCATGTATTCCAGCTCATTTACTGCAAGGTGAGAGATACACTGGGCACAGTTAAGTCATCTCAGTTGAGGTCTCCTGAGGCCAGTTAGCCCCTAGCCCACCCAGCACCTGATCTTAGATTATGGGTGAGTTAAGCCAAGATCAGAAGAACTGCTTCATAGAATTATGGGCTAAAAAATGGTTGCTGTTTTCAACTATTAATCTGGGAAGAGATGTTAGTTATGTAGCAACAAACAACTAATGCAAAGGTAGGGAGATAGCCAATCAAAACATTTTCAGGGGCTGGGGAGATGGATTGGCAGTTAAGGCACTTGCCTGCAAAGCCTAAAGACCTGGGTTTGATTCCCCATTGCCCATGTAAATCCAGATGCACAATGTGGCACATGTGTCTGGAGTTCATTTGCAATGGCTAGAGGCCCTGGTATTCTCTCCATCTTCTCTCTCTCTCTCTCTCTCTCTCTCATAAATAAATAATAATTTAATTATAAAAATATTTTCAACACAAAACATGGGAACAAAGGTTGAAAATCATTTTGGAAATGATCATCAAAGACAACAGAATAACATGGTATGTCAGTAAGCTATTAGTGTAGATTAATGAAAGATGCAAATCTCTTACTAGGGGTAATTAAAGGTTTTATGTGCAAATGATGCTGTCACTGGAGGCAGAAGGACAAATTTAGTTTGAATGCTTTCATTCATGAAGCCCTTTTTATTGGCATGGGGTCTCTAGGCTGTCATTGTATTGAACCCAAACTGATATTTCACACCTCTTCGATCTGGTTCTGCTTTATGAAGTGACCACCAATCTTAGTTGAAAAGGGGGCATGCATTGTGCAAGAAAGATTGCTGGGCTTTAAGTTAGAAAACTTTGGTTTGTAATGGAGTAGCCATTTCCTGAGCCCATATTTCACTTTGATATTTTTTGTTCTATTAATATGGTAGTATTTTATTAATATTAGTTTTGAGAAGTTGCATTAAGTAGGAAATGTAATTTAATAATCAAGAATGAAATCCCAGGTGTGATTTTCTTTTTCTTTTGAGGTAGGGTCTCATTCTAGCCCAGGCTGACCTGAAATTCACTAAGTAGTCTCAGGCCCCCCAAACGTACAGTGATCCTCCAACCTCTGCTTTCTGAGTGCTGGGATTAAAGGCATGTGCCACCATGCCTGGCAATTTTTTTATAAAGATATAATAGAAAGGGTATTTCTAGATATGAATTGGTTAGACAAAATATCACAAAGCCAATGCTTTTATAGACAAGAAGGAAATGGAAAAGTTTGTAAGGGATGGAGATCTGGTGTTTAGGATTCCTGGCAT
This sequence comes from Zapus hudsonius, assembly GCA_004024765.1. Classification (NCBI taxonomy): domain Eukaryota; kingdom Metazoa; phylum Chordata; class Mammalia; order Rodentia; family Dipodidae; genus Zapus; species Zapus hudsonius. The sequence goes on from PVHP010005404.1 coordinate 5,926, forward strand.
GACAGAGAGGAGTGGTTTAAATCTATGACTTGAGAAAAACCGTATTTCAAGGAATTTGTGGTAGCCAGGCTTTAAGAAGGTCAATAATGAGCCTCACCTCCTGACGCTTAGCCTCTTGGGTATTCTCCCAATACACTGTACCAGGTTGGTCTGTGTGGTCACTAGTATAGGAAGAAGTGAGGTATATCACTTCTGATGTTGGATTATGAAAGACTGTAACTTCTGTCTGGGGTATTCTTGCAATTTGTTCTGGTGTAGCCAGCATATAGCCAGTGGAGTAGCCAATGTGGCATATGCTTGAGTGAGTTTGGGAGTGAAGCTTCCTTTAGTTTAGCCTTGATAGGATGGCACCTTCCATCAAGATCTAGTGTGCAACCTCAAAGCTGCAGAGATAACTCAGCATCTTAAAGGTACTTGATTGTGAGATCTGATTGCTCAGTTTGGATTCCCCAATGCTCATGTAAAGCCAGATGCACATGTCTGGAGTTCATTTGCAGAGGCAGGAGGCCCTGGTTTGCCCATTCTCCCTCCTCACTCTCCTTTCACCCTTTCACTCTCTTCTCTCTCTCTCTCTCTCCTTCTCTCCCTCAAGTAATAAATGAATAAATAAAATAGATTGTAACCTTGTGAGCCTGTAAGCTGTAGCACTCAGCTAAATTTTCCCTGGATTTCCAACTAATGAAAGTGTGAGGTTTATGAATGTGTGTGTTTTAAACCACTAAATTGGGGGGATTTGCTTAGTAATAGTAAATAACTAGCACAGCATTCATTTTGAAGTATTCATGCATATGTGTGAATATTCAGTTCAACAGTGATTCAAAATATACAACTCCAGTTTTCAAATTTGGGATTATGAATAAAACACAGATGCATAAAAGTCAAAATGTAGGTTTAAAGTTACAAAAAAAAAAAAAAAAAAACAAACCCAAAACCCAGTTATACCGAGAAGTCCTTTGGCAGTTTGGTTTCTGCCCACCTAGGAAGTAGAATTCATTTAAAGTTTTGCTAAAGAGCTATTTTTGTCAACAGAATAATTTCCTCTCTCACTGTAAGAGACAACAAATAATGGAGCAGAAACTAGAGATATCTGACAACAATTCTCTTCAATAAGACATGGAGAAGTTGGATTAGAGTGGAAGCCAGGCATACTTCAACTGAGATAGAACAACATGTCTCCTGTAATTAAGAAGCAGGAGAGAGTGGTTCATACAAAAGTAATGAAAGAAAACAACTTGCTATGTTCTGTGAATATTTGTGTTCCCCAAATTCATTAAAATCCTAGTCCCCAAGGTGATGAGATTGAAAGATGAAGACTTTCTATGGCAAGTATGCCATCAGAACATCGTTCTCATGAACAGGTTCAGAGCCCTTATATAAGAGAAGCAATGAGCCAGATGTCATGGTGGAGGCAGAGACAGGAGGATGGCTGTGAGTTCGAGGCCCCCCTGAGACTGTATAGTGAATTTCAGTTCAGCCTGGGCTAGAGCAAGACTCTGCCTCAAAAAACCAAAAGTAAAATCAAATATAAGTAAAATAATAAGTAAAAAGAGAAGCAAGAGGCCCTTTGTCTCTCCCATCACCTGGAAGCAGGTCTTCAGTAGACAAAGAATTCACGAGCACTATGATTTCAGATGTTTAGCTTCTATGATTGGGAGAAATAAATATTCTATTAATAAAGCATCCAGTCTATGAGAAGATTCTTACAACACTTAGTTTTGTAGAATACTTAGTCATCAGAGATACCAAACAAGATCTCATGGGATGGGAACAGTGTAGGACACACAGAAGAGGAATAGGACATGTCTTTGAATGTAGAAAAGACTGACTGGCTGAAACAAGAACCCGGGATAACTAGAAAATAAAAAAATAAAAATTAAATTAAAAAAAGACACTAATGGACCAGAATTGAGGCAGTCCCTTCAGGCGGTGATTATCACTAATTACTTGATGAAGAACTTATAGTGTGTTTTAGGACCCTGCTGGATATATATGAATTCTTTTTGCTGGGCATGGTAGCATACACTTTTAATATCAGAACTCAGGAGACTGAGGTAGGAGGATTGCTGTGAGACTGCACAGTCAATTGCAGGTCAGCCTGAGCTAGAGCAAGACCCTATCTTAAAAAAAGAAAAAACAAAAAAAAATCTTTTTTTAAAATTTATTTGCAAGGAGAGAGAGAGAGAGAGAGAGAGAGAGAGAGAGAGAGAGAGAGAGAGAGAGAGAGAGAGAGAGAGAGAGAGAGAGAGAGAGAGAGAAAATGAGACAATGGGCTTGCCAGGGCCTTTTGCCACTGAACCCAGGTCATGAGGCCTGGCAAGCAAGCACCCTAACCTCTGAGCCATCTCTCCAGGCCCTCCTGAGTATTCTTTGTTGACTTGTGTGGTAGGATAATGACTAAGTTGAATACGCAGTGAAATATGGAGTGTGAATTTCCTGAATTGAGATCCATTTACTCTTGCAAGTCTGTTTTTCCTTATTCACGTTTTGGTACAAATAGAGCTGACAGGAATGCGTCTTCTCAGTCAGTGCTCCAGGAAGATGTGCGAACAAGCAAAATAGAAACCCTACTAGAATGCTTCCTTACAAAGAATTTTCTGTCATCACAAGCTGATTTAGCAGATAATTTCAATCATCAGCGGAAAGCGCCATCTACTGTCCAATGTTATAATCAAGGTCTGGCCTAAATTGAGCCATCATTATGGCAAGTCAGGGAAAACGTTACATGCAGTGTAGTGTTTGAAATACTAAAAATGTCAACTGGGGAGACTGAGAAAAACATGAAGGAAGAGTCCATTTGAAAAATAAAACAAACAAACAACAACAACAAAAACAACAAGTGTAAAAGATCATGTGAGATTAAAGCCCATGTACATAAATTAGTCAAAAAGAAAATGCTGGTATTTTGTGATTTCTACTGCTTGGAGCAAATATCCTACTATGGTATTAGAGAATGTTAGCTCAGGATATTGGTAGTAGACAAAATCACACCATGAAAATATTTCCTTTTTGAAACATCAAAAGAAAAAAAAATAGGCAGAACATTTTGGAGCACACTTTTAATCCCAGCACTTGGGAGGTAGAAGTAGGCGGATCGCTGTGAGACTACATAGTGAATTCCAGGTCAGCTTGGGCTAGAGAGAACCCTCCCCCAACCAAAAAAAAATAATTTCCTTTTGGTCAGTATTTTCAGTGGTCTTAAGTCAATAGTACGTGAGTACCTTAGTTTCTTTCTACAGGTTTTTGGCTACTTGCTAACAGCTTCCTGTTGTCTCCTGATGCAATCTTTTGCATCTTGAAATAGGACTCAGATAACCCCATCATTTATCTCCTTTTTCACGTAAATAAACATAGACCAGTGTAGCTGTTGTCCTGAATTTCTTCCTAGATACCTGATCAAAACAGGATGGGTTCAAGGAAAGGGCATTTCCCCAATGTGTGTAATCTGCTAGCTCTGGCTGCCTTTGGAGAGGATGTGTTAGGAGGTGTGGCTGTTGAGGTTTGGAGAGAGATGGGATGCAACAGGAATGGTCTTGTTGGCATGGGACATCTGGACTGAATAAAGACAAGAGTGAAAGCAGGGGGTAGCTAAGGGGCGGGGAGAAGAACAAATGAAAGATGCAAGAGGGAAAATTAATAAAACCATTTGGAGGACATTTTAGAACTGAACTGTTATTACTATTCTTCTATAGTAATAATTATTCATTGTTACTATTTTTAGAATTGAAATAACACTGCTTGGGCTTGTACCTTGGCTTCTTTACTTATATGTGTTAGCTCTTGGGAAAGTTACTTAGGTGTAAGTCTCAGTTTCTTCATCTATGAAATGAGCACATCATTGGTAGTTCATACATACAAAACAGGAATGGAATGAGACAATGGAGTTGACACATTTAGAACACCGAGTGCTACAGAGAAGATCCAATAGAAGGATTCAATAATTGTTTCACCACTATTACTATTTTTAAAAATACTTTATTTATTTAACTGAGAAAAGAAGAAAGAGAGAGTGGATGTGCTAGGGTTTCTAGCCACTGCAAATGAACTCCAGATGTATGCATACTTTGTACATCTGGCTTTACGTGGGATTTTACTGGGATTCAAACCCTGGCCTTTAAGGGCTTTGCAGACAAGTGGCTTAACTAATGAGCCATTTCTCCAGACCCCATTATTACTATTTTTAATTTTTTAAAAAATATTTTATTTATTTATTTATTTATTTATTATTTGTAATCAAAGAGAGATAGAAGAGAGACAGACAGAAAGAATGGGTGTTCCAGGGCCTCCAGACACGGCAAACGAACTCCAGATGTATGTATCACTTTGCATATGGTTTTCTGTGAGTACTGGGGAATTAAACCCAGGCCATTAGGCTTTACAGACAAGTGCCTTAACCACTAAGCAATCTTTCCAGCCCATTATTACTATTTTTATATACGCATGATATTAATAATATTTATATGCTACCTAATTTCTAAATTAGAAGTTGGAAACTTGCAAGCTATTAAATTATTATTGGGACTTAAAAAACAGTAATTACAGGACTTAATTGATTAAAAGATACCATTTGTACATCATGTCTCAAATTATGTTTGTTATGGAAACATCACACAGTCCTTGTGGTTGACTTGACTTTCTTTCCTTTGTCAATTGGATATTTTTAGTGTCATAATCTGCTGGCTACTTTGTACTTTTTTTTTAAAAAAGTATTTATTTATTTGCAATCAGAGAGAGAGAGAGAGAGAGAGAGATAAAGAGAAGAGAGGTAGAATGGGTGCATTAGGGCTTCCAGCTGCTGCAAATGAACTCCAGATGCATGCATCAGTTTGTGAGCCAGCTTTATGTGAATACTGGGGAATTGAACCTGTGTCGTTAGGCTTTTCAGACAAGCACATTAAGAGCTAAGCAATCTCTCCAGCCCTTCTTTGTTTTTTTTTTTTATACAGATGAATATGAAATACTGAGAAACATCTGGGCATGGCGGCACATGCCTTTAATCCCAGCACTCGGAAGGCAGAGGTAGGAGGATCACCATGAGTTCAAGGCCACCCTGAGACTACACAGTGAATTCCAGGTCAGTCTGGGCTAGAGTGGGACCTTACCTCAAAAAACCAAACAACAACAACAACAAACAAAAACAAACAAACAAACAAAAAGAAATACTGGCAGATAATCATGCCCTTAAGTGTAACATATTAATCTATTTTGAGAGTCTGCATGCAGCATGCCAAGGCCTTTTGCCACCTTAAAGGAACTACAGACACATGCACCATTTTGTGCATCTTGATTTATGTGAGCATTGGGGGATTGATCTGTTCCTGTAGGCTTTGCAAGCAAACATATTTAACTACTGAGCCATCTTCCCAGTCCATGTTAATCTATTAAAGCTAAAGAAAAGCTAAAGCTAAACAACATGAATACTTAATAACCTTTTGTATGAATCATTAAGCTATAAAAATGCTACCATCTGTAATGAAGTATCATATTTAACAAAACTATTAAAATTTGTAATCTCTAAATTTAATTTGTGTTTCCTTCATAGAATATTTCAGTTGTAGGACCATTAGTTTTCAAATGTATCTTTCAGTTATTACTTTACAGACTGATCTGAATTTTCATTTTTTAAAATTTATTTGCAAGCAGAGAGAGAGAAAGAGAGAAGGGGGAGAATATGAGTGCACCAGGGCCTTCAGCCACTGCAACTGAACTCCAGACGTATGGGGGGAATTGAACCAGCCAGGGTCACTAAACTTTGTAGGCAAGAACCTTAACCACTGAGAAATCTCTCCATCCCCTATTTTTTCCTTTTATCTACTGGTCAATGGAATGTAAAGGCATAAAAGAAGTGCATGAGAAGAGCTGTGGAAGTGGATGAGCAAACAGGTCTGGCATACCAACTGTAGTGTTGTTACACATTATTTTCCATGGTAGTAAGTGGATTTCAGATATTTAACTTGGAAAGGTACTAAAAAATTTTAAAAATGTATAACTGAAGAGCACATTTACTTGATAGCTACTTCATTTTTTTTGTAAAGAAAGAACTTCAAACTTGATAAGACCCAATCTCAAGCTAAATCAGACACAAAGAGTCTTGACTGTTGGATTAAATGTGGAATCAGGAGCCACCATCTCCCTTCAGTGAGGAGCCTGCTAAGCTACTTCATCAGGATGGCAGTCAGTCCTCTAATCACTTGGGGGACTCAGAATTTATTGAGATGGGCCTTAGCCATGGAAAAACAATTCCTGCCTAACAAAACAGAGCTGCTCTTATATGAAATGATCTAGAAAGTGACAAGAGACCTCTCCAGTAAAGAACAGTGCATGCTTTATTTTATTTTTTATATTTTGGTAATATCTGACTTCTGACAAATCTTTGCAGATACAGAAAACACTGTTAGGGATAATTCCAATTCTGGCAATTCTTTAAAATTCTCTCTCACTCTGGCCAAACAATAAATCTAGAGCTCATTTTCTATAACCAGAAACTAGACTTTATGAATTTTATATTATAATGTGTTCAGCCAGTGGTCAAGACCACATAGAAAGAGGTGAATAATTTTTGAAGTTCCTATTAGCAGAATTATAATGTAAAATAACTGTGGCCCATCATAATGGAAAATAATTATGTTTCTTATCCTGAAATCCCAATACCCAGTAACTCTAAATGTGATTATATTTAAGACTGGGTATTTAAAGAATTAATTAAGGTTTGTCCCAGTCAATATGATTTGTATTCTTTTTAATATTTGTATTTAAAAGAGAGAGAGAGAAGAGAGAGAACGGGCACACCAGGGTTCCCACCACCACAAAGAATTCCAGACATATGTTCCACTTTGCACATCTGTTTTATGTGGGTACTAAGGAATTGAACCAGGGTCATCAGGCTTTGTATGCCAGTGCCTGTAATGGTTGAGCCATCTCCCAAGCCCAGATTTGTATTCTTATACAAAGAGGAAATCTGGACACAGAGAGGTAGAAAGACCTTAAGAAGACACAGGGAGAACATGAAGATCAACATGACAAGGAGAAAGTTCTTAGAAAGATCCACCTCTGTTAGTACCTTAGCCTTTGGCCTTACAGCCTCAAAAGTGAGAACATTAACTTCTGTTTTTTACGTATTTTTCAAATTTATCTGCAAGCAGAGAGAGAGAGAGAGAGAGAGAGAGAGAGAGAGAGAGAGAGAGAGAGAGAGAGAGAGAGAAGTGAAACAGTCAGTGAAAGCTGATGGCTAGCACTAGAGCAGGTGTTCTGTCTGTAGCTCAGTGAGATTCAAATGGAAGAGAGAGGGTTGGATCAGTTACTTCCAGGGCCCCTAAAGTAGGGGAGGGAAGAGGAAGTGTGTAGAAAGTGGGGCTAATTTTTTAACACAGAAAACTTCTCCTTTGATTTCTAATTATAAAAGCTTTATGTGTTCAATATAGAACTATTAGGAAATTTAGGTGAATAAAATGAAGAACCAATGTATCTGTGACCTCACCACTTATCGATAACTATTCACTCATCCATTGTAAGCCATTCCAGACTTTTTCATAGAAACATAAACTTACATACATTATATATAACACATTTAGCAAAAGTGTAATTTTTGTGATTTTTTTTTGAGACAGGTTCTTGCTAGCCTTGAATTCATGATCTTCCTGCCTCAGCTTCCTAAATGCCGGGATTATAGCTTGTGATCTCTTTCACAACACACATGATGTATAGACAGGAGGGAAGAGGATAGTGGATCATTCATCATGACACATGTGACAGGAAGACAGAAGGAGGAGAAGGAGGATACTGGGGGAGAAGGGAAATGGAAGAGGAAGAGGGGAATTGGGGAGGGGAGAAAAGAATCAACTACAACAAAATGTTTTTGAAAATTCTAGAATAAGCCAGGTGAGGTAGTGCATGCCTTTAATATCAGCTGAGGTTGGAGGACCATTGTGAGTTTGAGGCCATTCTGGAGTTTCAGGTCAACCTGGGCTAGAGTGAGGCCCTACCTCAAAAAATAAATAATAAAAAAGAGAAAATAAATAAATTAATTAATTAATAAAAGAAAAGAAAAGAAAAAGAAAATTCTGATAATTCCTGAAGTAGGCTAACTAAAACACAATAATAATAATGATAATAATCATTTCCAATATCTGATATTATTTCATTCTATCAATTATATTCTAGAAATGGAGCAGGTGGGTGGAATGTGTCTAGCATTAAACATATATTAAGGCTTTGATGTATTTTACTAAACTACCTGAGGAAAGCATGTACCCATTTATATTCAGTGAGCCTATTTCAAGTGTGACATAAAGCCTTATTACCAGTAACTGTGGACTCAGCTGCTTAAAGGCTTTTGGCCAAATTCCTAGGGAGGGAAGTGTGGAAACCAGAGGACAGGGAAACTTTTGTGTCCTCAGGGACTCAGATGCTGAGAGTGGATGGAGGAGGCATTTCCCACCTTATGGTAACAACAGGTGCAGTCAAAGTATGGCAGTATCAGCATGTCTTGTGGCTGAGAGCCCCAAACCCTGCCAGGAGGGCCCACATCGGATCAGCAGTTAGGAGTCTATTTGGAGAACACGATTCGAGAATGAAGTGTGAAAAAAGAGCTTGGGCTGCTCACTTGAGAATGGAAGGACTGATCCCCCGAGAATGGAAGGACTGATCCCCCAGGATCTCTGAGGGAGCTGAAAGACCCCCCGACACACACACACACCTTTCTTCCAGCACAGGCTGAGCTTCCAGGGGGATTTCACTGCAGGGAGCTAGGATCAATGTGGCTCTGACCCCTGGCTGTTAATCTTATCCCTTGAGCTTTCAGGGCCTGGGAAAATACAGGTTATTCTGGGGAATGAGAGCAGAGTGGTCTTTGCAGTTTTTCTGCATTCATGGAAGATGCTATTTGCTGTTGGTTCTAGGGGGATATACTTAAAAGGGAAAATGAGCTACACTTGAAATGAAAAAAAAAACTAAAATGTTTTATTTCATAAACATGAAATTTATGTGTCACCCAATAAGATGTATTGGCAAGTAAACATCTGCTATAAAATATAATAAAGAAAGTAGGTTAATTCTTTATGGGAGAAGAACTAGAATTTCATTTATCATTGAAGGGCTTGAGAAGAACTTTCAAAAGAAGTCTCAGATTCCATGGCAGGCAGATAGTGTGAGAAAGGGGACAGACCACCTTCACTGTGGATTGCCACCTCTTACTGTATTCAGGATATTCACAAAGCACCTGGTTGTTCTTTTGCCTTAGGCCTTTGCTGGCCAGACAGAAAGGAAGTCACAATGATCTTAAAATCCATGTATGGTTCAGAATTAAGAAAATTATGTTTCATTTATTTTTTAAAATTTTAATTAGTTTGCAGAGAGAGAAAGAGAGGAAAGAAAGAGAGAGAGAGAGAGAGAGAGAGAGAGAGAGAGAGAGAGAGAGAGAGAGAGAGAGAGAGAGAGAGAATGGGCACATCAGGGCCTCCAGCCCCTGTAAGTGAACTCCAGATACATGTGCTACTTTGTGCATGTGGCTTTCCATGGGTACTGGGGAATTGAACCTGGGTCATTAGGCTTTGCAGGCAAGTGCCTTGACTTCTGAGCCATCTCTCCACCCCTTGATTCTTTCTTGATGGAACCTAGGACCCCTGTCACTGTGCTATATTCATAACTTCTTGTCTTTTGTGAGATGTGAATTTCACTGCCAAAGCAAAGTTATGCTGTTTATTCACCCAAGGCATGTGATGATTAATTTCCAATAAAGCATACAGTTTTTTTTTCTAGATTGTCTCCAGTGGCACTACTAAAAATGAATCACTTCATAATGTTATTCACAAAAGCTTATCAAGTTCAAAAAGTTATGGGAAACTAGGCTTACCGTCGATGATGGGTTTTGGCTGAGAGGTTTTGAGTCGCAGCGAAGGACGGAAGCGGGTTCGGTCATTGAAGCTCCAGCTCTTCTGCACCTTTGTGGGGCTGCCCTCGGCAGTGATGTCCGTGCTTGGGGACCTCCTGTCACCTACCGATGCTTGTCTACTCTTAATACTCTGGCCCCTTGGGCTAGCCATGCGCACTCGCTCCTTAAAACTTAGCTTCTGACTGTGGAGAACAGAGCCATGATTATTCCATCTTAAAAAAATAGAAACATTTTCCCTTCCATTTGGGCACATGATCTGATGTAACTGTATAAGGTCATATATATCAATTATTAAAATATTTTCAGCAAGTAGGAGCATATAATTTTGATTTTTCTTTAATGAAAAATTGAGCTTAATCACTATGCTTGCATTCATTTGAGATCAGCATCATCCTACAAATATACACATGCTTCTCAGATTTATCACAGGAAAAACAGACCAGCTGCAGGAGTTTGAACTCAAATACACTGGAAATAACCAAGAACTGGCTTGGAATTCATTTTACAGACTGTTGGATGACTTTATTTTTACCCTTCATTTCTGAGATTAAAAAAAAAGACACATTACATTTTGTTTGGGAGTGTATCTCTTAGTGATTTCTAAATATCTCTACAGAAAGCTGTTATGAAGGTTACATATATACCTACATTTAGCATGCATTTTATATTTCAGGCAAGGTTATGATATCTGTAATTTCATGCAGTCTCCAAGCAATTGGAAGCACTTGCATACACAACATTAAACACACATTACATGTACTAAACATGTCATTTCTATTATGCTTGCATTTATTCGTGGGAAACAAAACCACACAAGGTAGAACAGCCTCGATGTAAAACGAATGTGATGACTGATTACTCAAATGAGATATAATGTTCACTAGTACAATTTCCTGGGGTTAAACAGAGTATTGATTTGCTGTGACCTTTGTTTAAACATTCAGTTCTATGATGCTAGTGAGGATTGAATTGTTGTGAACTGATCAAAGAAGCTTTGACAATGGCAACAAGTGAAATGCATCTTCACACTTTCCTAATCATGATACGTGGTGTGAAGTGCAGGGAGGGGCAGGTAGTAATCAGAGCAACAAGGGTATTGGAGTCCTCATCTCTACCATGGAAACAAAAGTTGCAACACAGCTAAGGGATTTTTATAGGCATCAAATGAGCTGTAGGAATCACTGCATGCCCGTTTTGCTTGTTTTCTTCTTTCATTTATAAAGTCCTGTGCTAGTCATTAGAAGGCAACACACTGTTACCAGTGTGAGGTGCCCAGGACTCAGTAGGGAATGAAGAAATAATCGGGCAATGGATTTGAGAGGGAGTTGCTTAAAACTCTTGAAGCTTCCCAGTCGTAATTTTTTTTGCTAATTATAAATATTTCCAATCTCTCTTTGATTTCATTGTTTCTATACTGCAATTTACATTTCTGCACAGCTAATGTGAGTCATGCTGAAGCCTTTGCTTTGCAGAGGATCTCATGGATAAGGACTATCTGCGATGAAGTCTTTGTCTTTTCCATGTATTCATGCATTCACTGTTCCCAACTGCAGCATGCCAACAGCAAATGTCTTTAGTGTGTCTTGTAGCTAACAAGAAACAGCAACATTTATTTTTCCATGCCTAGTTGCTTAACAAATGTTGTTCTAAAAAGGTGCCATGTTTGATGTGTTTACATGAAAACAAATCATGGACTATGGTGGACAGAGAGTCTGGAAGCAACTGAGTAATTAACGATACAATTGACATCTCCTCTTTGAAATGCAGGCATCACCAGCCAAGGCACATGCAAAGAACAGGCTGGGAAGTTTTGTGGTGAGTGGAAAAGCTCTGTACAATAGCCTCACCAGTCAGGGTTTATCTTTACTTGACAAATGGATGATCGAATGGTAGGTTACATCAAACAAGAGCAACAAAAACACCCTTTTTTTTTTTTTTTTTTTTTTTTTTCGAGGTAGGGTCTCACTCTAACCCAGGCTGACCTGGAATTGAGAGGGATTAGGAGGAAGACCCCTCCCAGAGAAACAGGTGACCTCATGTCATAGGACACTCCCAGGCCAGAGCTTGCCACTCCTCCAGCAAGGAAATCATTAAGTCCTGACTTAAACTTGGGCAGGGCTTTTTCTTCTGTGGGGACTAGTCCGGTGAGTGCTGCCTCTCCCCGCTCCGATTTCGGTACCAGGATCAGAGTGTGGGTGACAGAGGAAGGGAATTCCTCTTTAACATGTGTGCTATTTCTTCGTTTTCTTCACTTTTTGGGTGATTTTATGCACTTTGATGATATTTTATGAACCTCACAGACCATGTGGTGGCTGGGCGGCTTTCCTATCCAATTCCCCTTTTCCTTAACTAATTAATCTAGAATATTTCTGTCCCTGTGTATAATTCTTTTGCATTAGAGGACATGGACAGGGGTGGGGGGTGGGGGGTGGGGTGGGGGTGGGGGTGGGAATGCAGCGGTAAAACCCAGATATAGCTGTGCCAAAATTTCCCCATTACAGAATTCACTATGTAGTCTCAGGGTGGCCTTGAACTCATGGTGATCCTCCTACCTCTGCCTCTGAGTGCTGGGATTAAAAGCGTACGCCACCACGCTCAGCCAAAAACACCTTAAAATTGCAAATTTTAATCCTAGGCTACATTCTCCATGTTGTCCAAACTCTTCAAATATTTAAAAAAATCAAAGTGATAGGCCCCAATATCTATTTTTATGCATCTTTTTGGCATGTGTATGTGTGTGTGGTGTGCATGTGTTTGTAGTGCATGGGGAGGCCAGAGGCCAACATCAGGATGGCCTTTCATCCCTGCTAAATCTAGAAATCACCAATTTATCTAGGCTAGGTAGCTAGGGAGGCCCTAGAACCCCTCTTTGCCCAGCACAGGGACTGCAGGCATGCTCTGTCACCTAAGCATCTTCCCATGTGAGCTGGGGGTCTGAATTCAAAGTTCTCACGCCTGTGCAGCCAGCACTTGACCTACTGATGCAGCTTCCCAGGCATTTTTTTTCTTTGCTAATTATAAATCTTTCCAATCTCTCTTTGATTTCATGGTTTCTATACCACAATTTACATTTCTGATTATTCTGGAAACATGTTCATGTCTGCACCTTTGTTTAAATTAATGAATGACTCAAGTAGAAATAGCCACTGTCCTCACTATACCTCTGTATTTCTTAGTTTCCTGGAATTAACTGATGACAATTACTATTGATTAGAAGATTGAGTTTGGAAACATCAAATGATTTCCTCCAACTTTCACAACTAAATGAACAAAAGAATGGTAAAAAAATCATAAAAAAATTTAATATGCACTAGTTTTATTCCTTCAAAATATTTTAATTGCTAAAAAGTAGAAAATATTTTAAATATTTAAAACCAGCATCCAATATAACATGAATTATTTATGATAACAAAATGCTAGAATTGCTCCTATATATTTAAAAACTGCCTCTAGGAAATATTTATGCATTACCTCTCTGAATTAATGGAAAGTAGGAAAAATATTCTCAAAATCTCAGGATCATTGAAAAGACTCTTGACAAAACTGTTTAAAGTTCCCAAGAAATAATATCCTAACCCAGAACTAGGCAATTGCCCCTCCCCAAAGGCTAAGTTCTGTGCTTATGCCCTCTATGAAAAGCTTTATTTTATTACTTGCTCTATTTCATTTCTCCTTTGGAAATCAACAGAGTTCCTCGATTAGATGAGTAGTAAACTGATTAGATGGCTGTTATTGAATACACACATTGATTAAAAATATAGACTCTTCACAGGCAAATTCAAGTTTCCGTTATTTCCTTGCTTTTTGTTGACATTTATAAATGTGATTTTTGAGGAAGATTTATGTAACACTATTTTTAGGAAGAATGATGGGGATTGTTCCCCAGGAGACAAGCAAGTAGGTTTCTCGTGGAGAAAGTCACCAAGCAAGAGGTCGGTATGGTCATTGATTGGAACATTTCAGTATGCAGTCCCACCTTCCCAGCTAAGGCTCTTCAGGGGAGCCTTCCCACTGTGTTGTGAGGGGATTCTCCAATGGTCCAGTATGCAAGTGACTATTGGATGCTCCCTGTCCCGGAACTGTGTGGCATCCTAATCCCAGGTAATCCACAAGGGTTTAGCAGGACACAGCTATTGTTAAACTGTTAGGGTTTTAGAGCTTCTACAAATTGTCGCCTCAGGCACTGTGGCAATCAGGCCACAACAATCCAGTGCGTGCAGCAGCTAGCAGCTGTCCAGCCACAGTACAAGAAGGCCCTTGTCTGCTAGAGCTAGACAGTTTGCAGGCAGGCACCAGGCAAGAAGGAAATAGAAGTCCCTAGTAAGTCTGTGAACAGGGCTCAGTGGGGTGGCGGGGTAATCTGGACATGCACCTGAGGTTAGTTGGCATTCTCAAATCTCATGTCAACAGCTGGGATGCTGGTACCTCTGCTTCCATGAGGTGTACCTTCTGAAGAACTTCTGCTTATTACTACAGAACTTACTAGGAGCGAGGGAGATAGAGCAGCACATTACTAAGCATTTCTCCACCAGGATAGTGCTTGGAGGTCTTTTTTGTCTAAAGACAGAACCATCTGACTTTATTGCTTTTATGCATAAGTAGATAGACGACTTAAGCAGTGAGTACCATGTGCTGCTTGAGCTATATCCTGTGACCTTAAGGGTTAGGTTGAAACAGATTTGAAATAAGCATTACAAATAATGCTAGTCTATGTGTTAATATGTTTCAAGTGATATAGGGAAACCAATATTTTAGAATATATCTGCCATAACACCAATGTAATACATATGACTGCAAAATAAAATACTTCAGACTTTTAAATTTATTGACCACTGTCTTACATATATGTAATGTATTTTAATCACAATCCCCTCCATTACCTTCTTGTGACTCCTCTCCCCTTCCCCTGTCCAGAAAACCCCTTCTTATTCCCAACTACTCCCTTCTCTACTTTGATGAGTCTTTTTTGTTTTGAAATTTAAAAAAAATTCTTGATTTGTGTAAAACACCTGAAGTTATAGTTAATACAGACAAATGATTTTCATATTGAATACATGTCCAAAATAAAAATAAAAATGAGAAAAATTCTAGATTGGGTTGCTAGTTTTTAAAAAGGAGAAAAAATTATATTTTAAGTCCTAAAATATGTTTGTGAGAGAGTAAGTCCTTTCTTTTCCATCAATAAATGGGAATAGAAGAGAAGACTATTCTGAAAAGATTGTTTTGGAAACAATCTAACATTTTACCATTAAAGCCTAGAGTTGATTATGTTAAAAAAAAAGCAAAATCTAGTTTTACTGAGTTTAGTTTAACAATACATGCAGATCATTAATTGCACACAGAAGAAAACATAAATAATGGAAAGTAGGTACAGAAGAAATGTTAAGAACACACAATTTCTTCCACAAATGTTTTAGAGCAACAGAATTGTCTCAGAATCCAATAAAGTCAACAGGCTTATGAAGACACTCACTGCACAGGGTGTCACGTCGTAAAGCAGCAATACCCATGCCTTAATGTTTCTGGTAATCTGGTATCAGTCTTATAGTACTTGCTATGGTAATTTAGGTAGTCTGCTGTGGTAGAATTTGAAGGGGTTCTGGTGATGTTTTGCAAGCTGGAACCAGGACAGCATAACTGTTAAGGCTGGTACACAGTCAACCACTGCTCATTGAGAATGGTAGAGACAGTGAGATTCACAGAGAATCCCCAAACCACAGTGGTTTCACCTGCTCTTGTAGGGATAAAAATTTAGGCAGGAAAAAGCAAAATCCTTCTTATACAAATCTGATGACTTGTCTGGCCTGGAATTTGCAGCGATCTTCCTACCTCTGCCTCCTGAGTGCTGGGATTATAGGCATGCACCACTATGCTTCACAATTTTATCTCTTGATATATTGCTCTTTTCTTCCTTTTGTGTTTTATGTCCCTTTATACAAACTACTTGATATCAGAAGACCTGGCCAAGGAGGAAGGGACCTAGGTCCTTAAGGTGAGAGTATTAATAATGTGGCCAGATGGATTCACAGGTAAATTTTAATTTTCTGAAAGTAACAACATATAGAGAAAAATGCCCAATTTCAAAAATGAATTTGGAACATTACTTAATGAGATGATTAATTAGAATAAAACCAACAAACACATTTACCACCATGTATGTGATAAAAAAGCAAAGAGAGCAAGAGCGAGCGAGCGAGAGAGAGAGAGAAGCTGATTTAGTGGGAAGACAGAGGAAAATAATTCATTAATAAAATGATGCTAAAAAGTTGTAAGTATGTTTTCTTTTTTTTTTGTGGCAGGATGTTGCTCTAGCATAGGCTGACATAATTATGTTTGTAAATAGAGAAGAAAGCTTCGTTGAGACCAACAGTAACTTGTGTCTGACCCTGTACCAAAGAGAGCCAGAAAGAGAATCTTTTCACTGTTATTTAGTTGTGATACATCAAAAAATCCTTTTCTTGGGATGACGGTTTGCATTTTTAAAGAAAAAGTTTTGTATCTGTAACAAACAGTTTCTTAGCCTAAAGTGTTGAAGATGAAAACTTCCAAACAAGGACATTCCAAATCAGGGAACATAATTAAGGGTCACACAGATGTGTTTGACTTCCATCCATTTTTCAGAGAGGAAATTGTCTCTGTGTATGGCCTGTCAGGACTCTCAGTCAGTGGAGTGCCAGCTGCCTGAGAGATTGGTGTTGGCTGGTGTGTTGAACTTGTCCACAATCTTCAACAGAAAAAAAAAAATTAGGAAGCTTTGAGGGGGGTTCCAGGCTCTGAGATATCTGAAAGATAAAATAAATCAGCTCCTTCTGGGGCTGAAACTTGTCTATTCTTCCTCTCTAAACCATCATCCATAACTCCATAACCCCCAAAGCAGTAAAGATTCTGCAGTTAGTGCTAATTAATTAGTTCATTTGAGAGAGGGTCAACAATTATCAATATTCTGGACCCAGAGTTGCTCTTCTCTAAGGGAGCACTCTCACAATAAGTACAGTTTCCCCTGTGCTTATTTTTGCATGAGTAAGGACAGATTTGTTATTTTTAGATGATGTTATTGCTACTGTTATTACATTAGTCTTTCTGCATTCATTATGTGTTAAGTTTTGTTGTCAACTTGGATCTTTTTAATTATCTTGGGTGGTTCTCTCAGGATGTTTACAGGAAGGCAGCCTCTCAGTAGAGGGCAGGATGTAAAGAAGTTCAAAGAAGTTAGAAGTAAACATCCTTTCCTGTGTGGGCAGTGCAGGAAGGAAATTCCAGAGACTCAGGAAGCCATTAAGACTGGGGAAGGGTAGTAAGACCCCACCCTAAGGAGAATATAAGGAGAAGAAATTCTTTCCTTGGCCCTTCCTGCCTGTTTGCTGTTCTGTGTATATGGTGTTGGTGATGGGTTTCTCTCTTTGCTCGGAGCTGTGAAAGCCTCTTTTGCTGTTATGGAGCTTCCCCTCAATCTGTAGTTTCAATAAATACTTTCCTCCCCCAAATTGTGCCTAGTTTGAAGATTCATCCCAGCGACGTGTGGCTGACTGTGACATTATGTAATATTATAAATTCCATTGCTTATGGAGCACAAGGCAGAAGAAGTTCATGCAATATTAAAGTGGGATCTTTATATTATTTTTATATTATATATCAATTAAAAGAAAATATTGGGATCTTTCAGCCAATTTCCATGAGATTATCATGATGTTTTACATTAATTTTATTTCTCTTTTTAAAAAAAACTTTTTTTTTATATTTGCAAGCTGAGAGAGACAGAGAAAGAGAATGGGCAAACCAGGGCCTCTAGCCATTGCACATGAACTCCAGATGCATGTGGCACTTTGTGCATCTGGCTTTACCTCAGTACTGGGGGAAATGAACTCGGGTCTTTTAGACTTTGCAGGCAAGTGCCTTAACTGCTGAGCCATCTCTCCAGCCCTTTATCTCTCTTTTTGAAGAAAAAAAAATTGAGGTACAATCTTACTCTAGCCCAGGCTGACCTAGAATGCACTCTGTAGTCTCAGGATGACCTCACACTCATAGCAATACTCCTACCTCTGCCTCCCCAGTGCTGGGATTACAGGTGTATACCACTATGCTTGTCAATTTTATCTCTTTTTATAATTATTTTTCTTCTTTTTGTATGTGTTTTATGTCTCTTTACACAAACTACTTGAGATCAGAGATATTTTAAACCTCCATCCAAGAATAATTTATTGAGCACATTCTCTCTTATACATATATATATATATATATAATCTTAATTTGTTTAAAAAATTCCCAATCCAAGGTAAGCATACATTCATCCATGACTGGAGCAAGACATGGCAGGACATCCAACTCCAAGCAGTCTCTATGGGCAGGTGAGCCAGCACAGGTATAGCATTAAGAACTCTCTTACTTGGTAACCATAAAGTTAGAACAAAGAACATTCATGAGTGATGCTTCCAGAAAGTTTTATCTGCCTACAGAGTCATTCTTCTCTATTTTAGGAATATTTCTAGTTAAAAATTGCTTCTAGTATTTAAACTCAGCACCATTTTCTCATAGATACTGGAAGAACTGGGCTGACCAGCTCTGACCCTTGGGATTTTTTTCCAGATCCCCACAGAGTTCACATCCTTCTGTTGTGACAAGTTCACTTAAAAAATGTGACACAGAATAAGTCCTAATTATTGTAAGCTATGTTTTCATTTCCTTGGTTACACTTTGAAAGCTTGCTTCATATTGGGAGCTCTCTATTTACAGATTATTCAGTGGGTGAACTGTTTGCAAATTCTAAGAGCAGAAACTCTCTTTGGCATGAAATAGAGAACTACTTGGGAGGAAGGTCACCTCTCTTGGTGTTATCCTCCAAGATGAATTTGTTGACACCCTAAGGGGAATTTTCTAAATCATGTAGAGGTACCTGACAACCTCAATCATAAGCCTACAGAATAGATTTAAATGTCTGGATACACATGAATATCATAAGATTTAGAACATTTGATTGATAATCCTAAACAGTGACAGCTAACTTAGACTCCCTTTTAATGGACCAGTGAGCAGAAGCTCAACTTTGATTTGGTCTTAGCTTTCTGATACACTAACATTTGCACAATGTGTTGGCCCAAGGCCGCTTGTCCCTCAGGATTGCCATAGAGGTCATGTTTATTCAGCATTATATAAATATTTATAATTAATATCATTCCTATTATAATGCATTGTTAAAGGAACAATCCTTGGACCTGTAGTGGCTCCTAAACATAAGCCTGCTCTGGGTATGGGGATGCCTTGCTGTCTCTTCACTGAAGCCAGTGGTGATGATAGGTTAAGAAAAAAAAAAAAACAGCAAAGACAAACAACATTCGTCCCTTCTTCCCTTGCAGGCATCTGACATCTTCTTGTTCGTTATCTGCCCCTCCTTACACCATCCCTGCAGGATCTACCTGGCTCTAGATTTTGCTTCCAAGTCCATATTCTTCCTGGTCCTCAGTAACACAGATCACTTGTGCTTCTGTCCCTTCCTGGTTTAACTGCATGCTATTGAACCTGGCAAGGCACTTCCTTCCAGGAAGAGCAACAATGAGCCTTTGGGGAAGCACTGATTCTCACTTCCTGTCTAGTGTACCTCTTTAAAACAAAACAAAACAATAGCTCTCACCCCAAGAGAAGCCTTCGATTATAGCAAAGTTTTCTTAGATGGCTGCCCAAGCTAATATTGCTCAGAATTCTTTTCATTTAGCTCTTTAGATTACTGCATATGAATACTTGATTACTGGGAAAATTGTATCAAGGAATAATCAAAGACTATAATTCCTTTTTTGCCCCTTGAACATTCTTTATCCTGCAGATTTTTAAAAGCAGTGAGTTAGGAAAAGACACTCCTGCTCCCAACAAGGGAGAAAAAAATCAATAAAAGCCAGCCACCTTTGCAGGCAATCTTGTGAAAGGTCATTTTTAATCATCCTGCATTTGTTGATCGATTTCACTCATGAGGCACATTTAAAACATCTGTTAGGCATCAGGTTTATAAACAGACTTGTAGCAAAAGAGAAATCACAAACCTGCTTGATGGGTCCCCTTGCTCTTTCCTTCACGTGCGTGCAGACAGAAGAGAAACAGCGATAAACCAGTGAATACATTGACAACACCTGATAATGACCCAATTAGAGTTTGGGGAATCAAGCATCTTAAGTGATCCCTTTCAAGTACAATTCATAAAACTAATATTATATATAATATTCCTACCCAATTTTTTTTTCCAGTTTTTCGAGGTAGGTCTCACTCTATCCAGCCCAGGCTGAACTGGAATTCACTTTGTTGTCTCAGAGTGGCCTCAAACTCATGGTGGTTGAAAAGACCTCCATGGCCTTTCTCGGGAGAGCGTACCCCAAGACTCAAATAAACACACCAGCAGATGCAAAAGCAAGAGGATTTTTATTCTTCGGCTGCACAGTTGGGCTCCCCAGACAGATGGATGCCAAGGAGCCCCGAGGAACAAAGGCTTAGGGTATATATAGGCAAAACCCACAAAATTATAATACAGCTCAGACCCCAGGGCGTGTTGTATCTTCATTGGTTCTTTGTCTTTATCTATATATTCCTGATTGGTTACCTTGCTGGAGCCTGAAATTTGCATTGATATTCTATTCTAGGGTCAGCCCACATTACAGGAACAGCCATATTTGGTCATTCTTTGCAACTTGGAGTCAGTTTTCCTGGAATTTATGACCAAGTCTTTTTCAGAAGGGGAGGGGGAGTGAGTCATGGGGGAATTACAAAATGGATTCTTCAGTGATCCTCCTATCTCTGCTTTCCAAGTGCTGGGATTAAAGGCGTGCACCAACTTTTAATATATGTTCTTTGTGGTGCAGAAATCAGACAGCACATTACTTGGCAGGATAACTGAACACCATTGATTTTTCATTTGCAAAGTAATCCATGGCTAAGAAAAAGTGATCTGGAATTAACCAGCATTGGGAAGTGGTCTCAAAGTGTTTCTTGTACAATGTATTTTCAGTCCCTGTGCCTTAGGCAGACTTGGACTCCAAATCACGATGGTGGCCGTGCTGTGAGTCACTTGTGGGGCAAGGATTTTATTTATTTATTTATTTGTGTCTTGCATAGAATATTAGTTTCCTGTCGGGCATGGTGGTGCACACCTTTAATCCCAGCACTCAGGAGGCAGAGGTAGGAGGATCTCTGTGAGTTCAAGGCCACCCTGAGACTACACAGTGAATTCCAGGTCAGCCTGGGCTAGAGTGAGACCCTACCTCAAAAAATCAGAAAAAAAAAAGAATATTAGTTTCCTTGGAGTACATAGGAAACAAAAAAAATGTATAGGAGTTCTAGCCTGTTGTTGGGTGGTACTTTCAGAAATTCAGTTTGGCAAATTTAGGTGTTACTATGGTGTCGGGCCTCTCCTTTGCAAATGAACTGTACGCCTCTGGGTAGGTGTCTTACTTTTTGTGAATCTTAGTTTGATTATGACTAAATTGGAAGTCAGTACATTAGATACTTTCTAAATAATGACTTCTTAAACTATCTCATGGTATGTTTGGAGCTTGGTAATTTCCCATAGCTTCTGAAAATTACTGATTTATTCTTGGAAAATATCACATTTACCTCATTTTCACCTTTTAAATAACCTTCACTTACTTTGAGAAGAAAATCAGGAAAAATATTTTCCTCTATAAATCTTTCTGTCACAAAACAAAATTTTGAACTAGCAGCTAGGTGTTCAGCTCTCTAATGTATACTGTATGCAAGAGTAATGCTAGGCTTGGAAAGAGGTAAGAAATGGGCTGGATAGTATCCCATGCAGGATGCCCTGTGCCCTGAACCTTTCTCCTTACACAGTTGTTTCTTACGACTTTCTTTCATACTACTCCTTGAGGTGAACTTGAGATATGAAAGAAATCCACTCTATCACTTAAATCTTGAGGAACCAGAGCATGAAGTTGGTGTATTTTAGTGAAAACAATATCATGAGTGATGATGATGGAGAAAGAGATAATGATAGTTACCCTATCAATTTAAGATTGCAGCTTCTGGCATCCCCTAACTTGTTTTCCTGTTTTATCTTTTTCCACAGCACCTACTGGTATTTCGCAATATTTATTTTTATTGTCTATTCCCAATATCTCTTGAGTATATACTTCTCAAGCTCTGAGATTCTAACTATATTTGTTTTACTTTCACTACTGCATTCATAGTTCCTGAAACACGACCTTGCATTTAATATGTATTCAACAACTATTCATTGAATGAATATATGAAGAATGAATGCTCTTTCTCTTCAGAATTTCTTAGGCTCTGCTAAAAAGAGAAACATTATATAAATTAAAAGAACTTTTGGTATTTCTTATTATGTAAATTTGTATTCAATGAGCTAGTTAAAGATATGTGTCAATTATTCGCTCATGTCACTGTAAATTATTCTTCTCACAAACAAAAAATTGAAGTAGGTTTTCTTTCTAAAGCAAAGGTTCTGAGTTTGGCTTCAGAGAGTCTGAGAATACATTAACACTGTAGGCAAGTTTTACTTCTTATGCTTTCAATATTATTCTTAAAAAACCTCATCATTTTCCATCACATTTTCACTGATTCAACAAAGAACAAAGAACAATTACATTTCTGAGCCACAAGACCAATAAAATATCACTGGATGACTAGTGTCAGCAAATCCAGGTTCCTGTGAATGTCATTTGGGACAAATCCCTATTCTTTAGTCAGGGGGTTGAGGGACTGAGATGCAGAGGTTAATGAGGTTGCAGGGAAAGGTGAATGAAGGCAGGTTTAATGGGCACAATGGGACAGGATGAAGTCAGGTATATGCA
This sequence comes from Zapus hudsonius, assembly GCA_004024765.1. Classification (NCBI taxonomy): domain Eukaryota; kingdom Metazoa; phylum Chordata; class Mammalia; order Rodentia; family Dipodidae; genus Zapus; species Zapus hudsonius. Next base: position 28,615 of record PVHP010005404.1, read on the forward strand.
TTAATTCTAGTCCACATCCACCCTCTACTTAAACCAGCAAAAGTATCACAGGAAAAGAAGAAATTATGTATGAAACTAATAGGTGCTGCACTTAGAGATTTGACCCATTATTAAATAGCTTTCTCAGGCTTCGGAATGACTTTTAATCCAAGTCTGCAGTAAGTGGGAAGCCAGATAACACACATGATAATAAACCATCCTCTCTGTCACTTGAGAATTCTCTATCAATTTTCTATGAACTTTTTTTTTAACATTTATCTAGAAAGCTCCACAAAGGTGAGAAATAGGATTTCCATATAATTCTCATGTTTTAATCTGTAGATGGCACAACAGTGGATTTTTTTGTGTTTTTTTTTCCCATACCAAAACCACAGAAATGATCTAATATTCAATAAAAGGAATCCAAGTAAAATTTAAGGTCTGCATGAAAGGAGGATTCTGATCCATGTGTTTACCTAACAGTAGCGAGGCTCTTGTTCAGAGTTCATCTTCTCAAAGGTCCCTCTGTTTGTGTGTGTGTGCACATGCATGCATGCCTCGGGGTAGGGGGTATGGGGGTGGGAATGGTATGGGGCGGAGAGAGACTCTACATATCTTTGTTCCAGGTGCTGACAGATTAGTCACTCACCTCTAGGAAACATACTGTATTAGCCCTTAGAAACCATCTTGCCAGCTCCTTTCCTTTATATATATATATATATATATCTTTATATATATATAAGTCTATATATTATATATATATATAATATTATGTATAAGTAACATCTAAGTACATGTATACATCTATAGTATAAGTTAGTCATATATAAAAGTCATGTTAGTCAAAAGCAGGTCTGTTGCTTCCCAGAGGCCTCGGGGCATTAACAGGACAAGAATCCATTAGCACAGCCATGCAAGAAAAGAGCAGGAAGGCTGCCTCCACCTGTCTACCTTCCAGACTAGTAAGAACAAGGTGATTTTCCTTGTCATAGTAATGAGGAGTTGTGTATCTCATGAACCACAAAGCTTAAGAGATTTTTAAAAATATTTTTATCTACTTATTTGCAAGCAGAGAGAGGTAGAGAGGCAAGAATGGGCATGCCAGGACCTCCAGGTGCATGTGCTAGTTTGTGCATCTGGTTTTATGTGGGCACTGGGGAATTGAACCAGGGTCATTAGGCTTTGAAGACAAGTGCCTTGACTGCTGAGCCATCACTCCAGCCCCCAATTAAGTTTTTATTTGAATGGGGAAAAGCCCATGCTCTAAAACACAAGGATGGATAAACAGTTTTTTGTTTGTTTGTTTGTTTTGGTTTTTCGAGGTAGGGTCTCACTCTAGCCCAGGCTGACCTGGAATTCACTATGGAGTATCAGGCTGGCCTCAAACTCATGGTGATCCTCCTACCTCTGCCTCCCAAGTGCTGGGATTGAAGGCGTGTGCCACCACGCCCAGCGAAGGATAAACAGTTTAATACCCTTTGAACAATCTGAAGAATTAACTATTCTAATCAAGCAGCATGACTCATGGAAAGCCTTTCTCATGACTGACTGGTTTTGTTTCTTCAATATGAGCCTCTTTAATTAAACAGTGATTGTAATCAAGCATATGCTTTGTGGGTTGAGCTAAAGTGTAGGGCTAGAAGACTACAGACTGTCCCTTAAAATAAAGATCATTGTGTAATTCTTAGGACTGTTCATTATTTTTCTTTTTTTTTCTCCTCCTTCAGGTACATGGTAGGATTTTACTTTCAGATTCCCTTGATTTTGGGTATGGCTGGATGATATGCTTTGGCAATTGAAATGTGAATGGATGTAATGTAACTGATTTTGAATGGTAATTACAAACTTTAATCTGATGGGTTCCATTGTCTCATTGTAGACTATACTTCCAGTAGACTCCAATTCTTCTCTCTCTGTCTTCTTGCTCTCTCTCTTGCTACTGATATTAGTTTGATGCTAAACTGAAAGAATGGGGTCCATTCTGTAAGAGGACACAAATGAGAAATTCCTTTGACAGATTTAAGTCTATAAAGATATACCGCTCTTAAACCAATCACCTCCTGAGGTCAGGTGATGGGTGGAAGATCTATTTTTTTTTCAAGATAGGGTCTCTCTCTAGCATAGGCTGACCTGGAACTCACTCTGTACTCCAAGGCTGCCACAAACTCACAGCAATTCTTCCTCTGCCTCCTGAGTGCTTGGATTAATGGTGTGTAGCACCATGCCCAGCTAGATCAGAGTTTTTCAAGCACTTTGGTTTTCTGAGATGACATATTAGAAAAGTACTGTGAATTAGTAGAAAACAGCTCTATAAAATGTTCTATTCCTTAAATCTTTAATTGTCATGTGGATGGCAAATGATGATACTGGTTTCATTTAGTGCTATACTTGAGTTGTTGCTAAAATGATTTAAATATCTCTTAGAGCAATAGAGAATAAAACAGGCTCCACATATGGACTTTCCTGCATGCATATCGTTTGATTAACATCTAGAAAAGTCTCAGCTCCAAAACCAGCTGTCACTGATACCTACTTGGTAGGGCTGCAGGTGTGCAAGGCCTTCAAATGTGGCTTCCAGGTTGCAATGGAAACGGATTTCTCATCAGCTGCATAACTACGCCACACGCACTGCATATGCCACACAAGGGGGACACAGAGGAAAAGAGAAGAGAGCAGGAAATGGAATGAAAGGAAAAGAGGCATTATTAAATTACTCCACATTAAGAGTCGTCCCTTATCATATTTAGCCCAGATAAGTGCCCACAGGAAGAAGCAGATGACTTTAGTCATTTCAGATGGTCAAACAGAACTGCTTTTCCAAACAACTTACATCAAACAACAAAAGTACCTAAAAGTGTAACATAATATAATTTTGGAACTGGTTGGGGAAAATTCTATGTTGTCTGAAACAAAACTGGTAATGATTAACTAGTAAATAAATACTGATGTCCTAGATACCAGTTAAACGAGCTGATCATGACCATGCATTCTGGGGACTAGTCTATAATCAATATTTGATAAGATAGAAACAAAAAAATCACAAAAAACACTAAGCAACTATTAAACCAGTAAATGAATATCCTCTAGAGTGTTTTAATGATTTAAATAGTGAAATACCTGAAATGGAACTATGTAATACTCTATTGTTAAACATGATTGCAGTAACAAAGGGTTGGGCTAGAACAAGATAAAGGGAAATGTATTCTCTCTGATTATAATTGGAAAGCATCTAAGGGTTAAAGTGTATGATCTAAGAACACTTTTTTATCTCTTTGATAGAAAATGTAAACTGTTTCCTTTATATAGTAATACCTAGCATATATAATGTATTTATGCAATTTTATGTCAGGGGAGAGATACCAGGATCAAGAGAAATTATCTGCACTTACTTTCCCATATACAATTTGGTTAATCTATTCCTTTGCAGTGAACCTGAAAACATCTCTAATGACCAAGTGTTTATTGCAATCTCTTCAGAGAAACTGTATATTATGATTCATTACACAGAGCATTCTATATTATGTGGCAAATTCATTTAAATGGGTCATATCCTTGCTGTATAACCATCAGTCAAAATATTGAAACCTACAGTGAAGAAAAAGGTGATCTAATTATATTCTCTTTTCTAAGAATATCATCGAATAAATGTGAGCTGTACAAAAAAACCTAAAAAGTGGCACAATGACTTTGAAAAGCTGGCAGTATATATTCAAGTTGAATATTTATATATGCTATAGAGATTTATTCTTAGATAAATAAAATAGAGAGCTTAAAGACAAGCAACACATATTGTTGTTGTTTCTAAGTAAAGGTAGAAATGTCTGGACATCTGTCAATATAGTAGTCTATTAATAGAAAACTTGCCTAACAATATGGATGGACTTCCTATGAATAATGTTCAGGGTTACGAACAAGACAAAGTGGAGCAAATTACATAAAGTACAAACACCAGGGAATACTACCCCATGATGTTATAGGATGACCAGTGGTCATCCTTGGGGATGATCCAAGTGAATGAGAAAAGGAACAGAGACAGCCATATTCTGTTGATCTGAGTGTGGCTCAGTTCTCTTAGGAAATGTGCTATTTGCTTCATAAGTGACATGGAAAAATAGAAAACTATTCAGTATAACCTGAGCGGTTTTATTAAACTTTTTTTTTAAATATTTTTATTTATTCATTTTGAAGCAGAGAGAGAGAGAGAAAGAGAGAGAGAGAGAGAGAGAGAGAGAGAGAGAGAGAGAGAGAGAGAGAGAGAAAACACCAGAGCCACCACCTTGTGGGTCTGGCTTATGTGGGACCTGGGGAATTGAACCCGGGACCTTAGGCACTGGAGGCAAGTGCCTTAACCGCTGAGCCATCTCTCCAGCCCTTATTAAACTTTTGTATGGAATATTTTCTATGTTTTTAAGCAGAATGCCTTGCCTGAAGTCTTGGCCACAGGGCACTATTGTGTCATCTTTTAAAAAATATTTTTATTTATTTGCAAGCAGAGAGAGAGAGAGAGAGAGAGAGAGAGAGAGAGAGAGAGAGAGAGAGAGAGAGAGAGAATGTATGATGTATGTGCCAGGGTCTCCAGCCGCTGCAAACAGACTCCAAGAAGCATGTGCCACTTTGTGCAGCTGGTTTTATGTGGGTGATGGGGAGTAGAAGTCAGATCTCTAGGCTTTGCAGGCAAGTGCCTTAACTGCTGAGCTATCTCTCCAGCCCTGTCTTGTCATCCTGTAAATTTAGGTTTTGCAGTAGTACACAATAAAACTTTTAGAATGATTACTAAAACATATGAATAATGTTGACGATGATAATGTTTTTTGAGTAGCACAGATGGGCTTTGAAACCCATAGTAATCTTCCTGTTTCTGCCTCCTGGTTGCTGAGATTATAAGTGTGAGCTACTATGCCTGGCTGGACTTACTGCAGCTTCTGTTGTAGTGAGTTCCAAAGAACCTCCAATTATGGGAAAGCATATATGGCTGTTTTACACAAGTTCCATAGAAGACATGGTACATATGTGAACTCAGACACTTTGAAAGCAAGATTCTCATAGAACTAGACACATATATCAGGACTGTATATCATTCAATGATAATCAAGAAATCCACAACAATGCACCAAAAAATGGGACCAGGTGTTGCCTGTTAATGTTATAAATGACTGGAAGCAAAAGAGAATGACAAACTGAAGGTTTTCTTTGACTGGGTTCTTGATCTTTCATTTCTCTCAAGTTGAGTTCAATAGCTAAGCTCTTGTTTTCATCCTTACTCTTCTAAAAATGCCTTGCAAATGGGCAGTTCAGACAGGGCAAGTGACATCTGTCCAAAAGCTTAATAGTCAGAGTACTTAATAGTCAAAGTGGAAGTGGAAAATGTACTTCAAAACTCATATTCTTAATAACTTTATCCTTTAGCCCTGCTAATTGCTCCTAGAAGCTGAAATTCAACCCTCTCCTTTGTATGATCTAGTACTTGATGCTTCTATATTTAAAGTCCAAATCACATTTTAGTCAGAAAGAAAAAATAAATAACACCCCAGAGGAATAGTCTATGGTCAATTTACATCACTCAGTCAATTCTGGTGTTCAAAGCAGCCAAACAAATTTGAACTTCAGTCTATAGTTATAAGTAAAATGTAAGAATAATTCTGTTTGGGGGGAGAATTTAATTGGTACACTTATGGCAAGTTTGACTCTTAAGGTAGATTGACATGGAACTTATTTGTTGCATATTTTAGGTACATATTTTAACATTTCAGTCCTAAAAGATTTAGGAAGTAAACAAACAACCCTTTCCCCCTTCATGCTAATTTCTCTTCTACCCTCATAGTTGTTATTTCTATTTTTGTGATAAATGTACAAAATAGTGGTTTTCATAGGACATTTTATATATGCATACTGTATTGGTTACCTTCTCATTGCTAAGACAAAATACTGTGGGAATTTAGGAGAGAGACCCCACAAAATGTTGCCATGCTGCTCCTTAACCCCTTCCCAGTCGGAGCTTTGCCCTGCCCCCTGCAGATAAACATGGGTATTCTTGTGGATATTCTTGTTTGCTTTTTTTCCTTAAACATGTATGTACTTGTTTCTGGTGATTTTTTTTTCAATTCTTCACCCAATACCCTAACAGCAGTTAGAGTTATTTCTTCAGAGGGGGGATTGTGACGGTTAACTCCTTCAGGCAAGTTCCACAGATTCCATGTGCCTGACCTGCTCCCCCTGAATGGGAGGTGTCTCTACTTAGCTTTCAAACCTAGATTTTTGAAATTGATTGGTCAGGTATGGACCAACCAGCTGTCTCTCTGACTTACCTGGTCCAGGTCTTAAGTCACTGAAACAAAGTCTAACCCACTTCTCTCTTCCACATGGCCTAGAAGAAGGACCTCTGAATCTCCTAGGCTGGGGTAAGGACCAAACCTCCCCCCACCATGAGGGGTTGCTCAGGATTTTTCCCACATGAACCTTTTCCTCATGATGGGAGCCCTTTATTATCTTTCTTTTGTTTGTTTGGCTGAGCTGCACAGATTCTGCTATTTTGATAAAACCTCTCCCATGTGTTCTCTCCACACTGGTGACTGGAGAACTCTATAACTTCCCATCCTCTTTAGTAAAGTCTCCCACTATACCTTATCCTTTGTGGTCTACAATCTTAATTCTTTAACTTTATAGACAAGAATTTGGGTACTCCTTTAGTTCTGAGGTACATTGGAATTAGCTGGGTACTCTTTAAATTCCAATCCCCAGCTCCCCTGTTACAATACCTGACAAAAATTAAGCTAAGGGCTGGAGAGATGGCACAGCAGTTAAGGCACTTGCCTGCAAAGCCTAATGACCTGGGCTCAGTTTCCTAGCACCAGATGTTCAAAGTAGTGCTTGTATCTGGAGTTCATTTGTAGTGACTAGAAGCCCTGCCCATTCTTTGTCTGTCTGTCTGTCTCTCCTTGGAAATAAATAAATAAATAAATAAATAAATAAATAAATAAATAAATAAATAAATAAATAAATAAGAGAGGTTTATTTTAGCTTAAAGTTTCAAGTTACAGTCCATAATGTCAGGGAAGAAATGGTAGCAAACATTTGAGGAATCTGGTCATCTGGTTGCATTCAGTATGAGGCAGTTTAGGGTGACTTGGCCCTAAAAGTAAAAAGCAGGAATGATCTTGGCCTGTCCCTGCAGTCTCAACTTTGCTAGAGATCATAGAAGAATTTGGCTCCTCTTTATCTCTTGCCTAAAGGAGTTGCCTAGATCTGTTTTTCTACAAACAGCCTGAGCCCCTCCCTGGGAAGGAGGATTCCTGGAAGGTTTAAGTCTGATCCTGACATTATGGTTGCTCAAGCTTAAGACCCCAAAACTTCCTGAGCCAGCCTCTAGCCAAGACCAATCAGCTTTCTCTATGGTTTATGGACCTAAGGTTTAGGGCCCAGTACCAGTAAGGTTATAAATACATCTATTAGGGGAGGGCAGGGTCTCTTTTTGGCCTGCCAGCTCATCATTCCTGAACCTCCAGGTTCTGGTGAGTTTCCCTTCATCTCAGCCCAGAGAACAGGACAAAGACACGGGGGTAAACCCCCTGACCTCTACTCCCACATGGGCTTTACCCCCTCTCTCTGTACTTTATTTTCTTTCCTTCTCTTAATCTAATAAAATCTCTCTGAATCTTACCCTCTGGTCTATGGATTTTAATTCTTTAAATTTCTAATACAAGAATCTGTTGTATTTTAATTTTGTTGGTGTGTTGGCAATATTGGTATATTGGCAAGAAACCTGAAATTCCAGTTTCAAGTCCACAGTGAAGAGCAGCAGAGCATGAATGTTTGTACTCTACCATAAATCTCCTTTTAATATAATCCAGGACCCTGCCCAGTTAAGGTAGGACTACCCACCCCAATTAACCCAATCAAGATAAGCCCTCACAGGTAATTAAAGATCTTGTCAGGTTGACAATCAGTATAAACCATCTTAAGTCCATTGTCAATGTGATACCTAAACATATCATGCTTATGTCATAACCTTCTACCCTTGTCCCCATAAAAGTTCATGGTCATCTCGTAATGCAAAATACATTCAGTCCAGCTTCAAAAGTTCTCATACTCTTTAACAGTTCCAACACTATTTAAAACTGTAAGTACAGTGTCTGAGATGCCCCCTCAGGCTTAATTTAGCCTCTGACATTTTCCTCTCTATATCTCTGATTTTGATCATGAAACTTAAGTCTGTCCCTGAAGAAGTGAGAGGGAACAGGATAAAGATAGGGACTTATTTCTCACTCCTAGCCACCTGTCATGGTTTGATCCAGGTGTCCCCCACAAAAAAATGAATGTGTTTTGAATGATCGATCCCCAGCTGATGGAAGTTCAGGAATTAGAACCTCACTGGAGCTGTGTTGCTGGGGGCAGGCTTATGGGGGTCATAATCCAGCTTCCCCTTGCCAGTGTTTGGCACACCTTCCTGCCACTATTTGTAGTGCTGTGGCGGAGGTGATGTCCACCCCTCTGATCATGCCATCATTTTTCCTGCCACAATGGAGTCTCCCTTGAGTCTGTAGGCCAAATAAACCCATTCCTCTACAAGCTGCTTTTGCTTGGGTTCTTTCTGCACAGCAACTAGAAAGCTGACTGCAACAATTCCTGAATAAGACTCTATTGTGTGTGTGTGTATAACATTTTTTTCCAATCCATTTACCTGCTGATATCATCTAAGTTGGTTTCATATTTTGGCTATTATAAACACTGCTGTTATAAACACAATGATCAAGCATCGATCTCTGTGGTATACTGACTCAGATGCCCTTCAGATATATATCTATGCCCCTGATTGGGACAGCTGGTTCATTTATATTTTTCAAAATTTATTTATTTATTTGCATGAAGAAAGAGATGAGAGACAGAGAGAATGGGCATGCTAGGGCCTCCAGCCACTGCAAATAAACTCCAGATGTATGTGCTACTTTGTGCATCTGCCTTTATGTGGGTATTGGGGAATTGAACCCAGTTTATTAAGCTTTGCAGGCAAGTGCCTTAATGCTGAGCCATCTTTTCAGCCTACTATTTTATTTTAATATCCTTTTTTAATGTTTTTTTTTTCAGGTAGGGTCTGATAAAAGCTCAGGATGATTTGGTCTCATTCTACAGTCCTAGGCTGTCCTGGAACTCACAATCCTCCTATCTCTGCCTTCTGAATTCTGGGATTAATGGCATGTGTCACACCACCCATTTTATTTTAATTTCTTGATTTGTCTTTATTTAACCTCTATGTAGTTAGGGCGTTTCTGATCTAATTTACAGAAATAAATTCCTGTAGATCAATATATCATTGAGTCTCTCAGTTCCTCTTCCTTTTTTTGTACTTTTGACGCTCTTTTACAAGGGCGCTCCCAGATGCCTGCTACCTCTACTGTTCAGGTCTGCTGTGCAAATGGTCCTGGGATGTCCATTACTTGTCATCACAGAGACTCCTTTTGCCATTTCATGTGTCCTGGATCCCATGCCTCTTATTCTATTGGTTCATCTCCTTGCTTTGTAAGACCAATTCGATCCAGATGGCTTACTGAATCCTAAGGGCAAGTGGCAGGTAAAGCTTTGCAACCTGGCATAACCAAAAGGAGAAGTTTCTACTAACCTTAGGCCTAAAGAGAGTCTACACCCATCAAAATCTCTCTAAATTAACAGTGCTTATTCTATTTAACCTATGCTGACCTCGTTCTTCATTGGAGAATCTGTTTTTCTTTTTCAGAAGGCAAAGAGAATCAAGGACAACCAACCTCTACCAATAAGACTATAAATGATAGCTGACTCCCTGGCAAGTGATGGACTACCCCTAACACATCAGATAGAGCCCAGGTGAAATGACAGAGGAACTGGCCAGATAAGCAAGAGTGCCTCTTTCAAGGCAAGCCTGTAAAGCTGTGCCAGGGTAATGGCGACAGACACTGAGAATACTCAAAATGTACCAAAGCAGAAATCAAGAAGCTCCTGAGATTTCAATACTATCACAGATTTAAAACACACCCACTACAGCTCAGGGAATTTTGCGGAAGAGAGGGCAGAAAGATTGTAAGAGCCAAGGTTGTTAGGAATATTCAGAGGCATTGCTGCCCCCATCCCCTGCAAATGACTGACTGCTGCTTTCACAATTCATAACCCACAACCCCATGGCGAATGAGGTTAGTGGAATGGTGTCAGGGTGGAAGGTAATGGTGGTAACAACATATGATTTATTTATACAAAAATGTCTACTTAATAAGAAAAAAATCTTTGTGCTGTTCCCTACTTTATGAGTGGTTTCACTTTGTGTAAAGTTCTAGATAGTAATCTAGGAAGTAATTTTTTTGTCCCAACTTTGAATGTATTATTTCTCTGTCTTCTAATTTTTCAGTTTCTTATGAGATAGCCAGTGCCATCCTGATTCTTTGTCCTTTGAATTTGCTCAGCTCAGGAAGAATACAGGATGCTCCTCTCCCTCATTTATTTCCTCCCTAGTTACAGATTTCTGCTATCCCACTATGATTATTGTTGGCATGACATTTCTGGTTCACAGTTCAGTCATTTTTGGAGTCTGTTACTGTGGTCACTCCTGTCTTCCAGTTCCAGAGAATCACAGTGTAATATTTCTCTGGTAAAATCTTTTCCTTAGTTTTTCTATAGTGGATTTGAATTGCCCCTGTGCCCCTCTTAGTTGAGTATCAGGTACCACCAAAGGTCCATCAGTTTTCTTATCTTTTTGTATTATTTTTCCATGTCTGTCTTTTTATTTGTCAGAAGACAGTTTGCCACAACTTCCTTCTAATTTTTTTCTGCAGCCATTTTTAAAAACTTATTGACAACTTTCATACATATATGCAAAGATATATATATGTATATATATATAACACATATATACAACACATCCTTGTCATCATCCCCTCTCACACACCCTCCTTTGTCTCCCCTCCTCTACACCCTCCACTGAACCCTTCTTTCCAATTACCCCCTCTTCTATTTTGATGTCATTATTCTTATCTCCATAGTATACAGGTTGCTGTCATATGTTTTTAAAACTTTATTTTATTTTTACTTATTTATTTGGAAGCAGAGGGAGATAGAAGAGAGACAGAGACAATGGGCATGTCAGGGCCACTGCAAACAGACTACAGATGCATGTGCCACTCTGTGCATCTGGCTTTAAGGGTACTGGGGAATCCAACACTGGTCCTTAGGCTTTGCAGGCAAGAGCCTTAACTGCTGAGCCATCTTTCCAGTCTTTTAAAACTTTTTATTGATAACTCGACAATATACAATGATCATAATCCCTCCCACCACCATCCTTCCCCCCTCCTAAATCCTTCCTCCTCTGAACCTTTCTTTCCAACTTGTCTCTCTTCTACTTTGATGTCATAATTTTTTGCTCCTATTATATAGGTCTTGTGCAAGTAGGATCAGCAACTGTGAGATTATGAATACAATGGCAACTTTGTGATTTTTTTATACCTACCATTTTTATTAATCGGCACTTATGACAAACACTAGATAGTGTGTATCACCTTGAATAAGTGATTTGAGCCTGGGGATTGATAGCCTCATGATAGGGTAACTTAAAGAGGACCAAGTTATTTCATCAGAGAAAGGCAAACTTTTAATATGTAATTGTTTTCTTTTAGGCTGCATAGCTTCCTCAAAGCTACATCTTCCATACTACTTCAATCCCCATTTGTATCAATTTTACAAAACTTCCACTGAATTCTCATTTAATTTTTTAGGAAAGTATCCTGGCTCCATCCTGAACTGATGTGAACTCCCCAGAATTGGCTACTGACATGAAACCCTTGTGAATCTACCAGTTGCAACACCAAGGCTCAGTAATGCACACCCAGGGCATAATGCTACTTTTTGAAAACAATGATGGATTTAGATTCAGGCAGCAGGGTTTTTAGTCCCAGCTCCTCCTAGGCTTGTCTTGAGGATCAAGTGACATAATATGTTGGAAGCACTCTGCAAACCCAAAAGCACTTCATAAGTCTTAGGCATTATTAATAAAACTTGTGACATTTGGGAGGGTATTAAAATGTTACTGAGAGCTGATTTCTTTTTCCAGACTGCTACACTTGAAAAGTTAATTTAAATGAATCATTCAAAGATATTGACAAAGCTAAATTTGCTACAAGCTTCTGTGGGATGCAACTTTTTTTTTTCTAAAACTTTGAGATTCTGGTTAATTTATTCTCTTATCACCCCAACAACAAAGCTACCCGAGCATCTCTCTTGCCCTTGTCGGAGTACTATGGATCTGGCTTGAAGCAAATGAAATTTGTTTGGGTTTTAATGCAGTTGTATATTCAGTAAACCAAATCAGGCTTGTTGGGTAAAAAAAAAAAATGTTTGACCAGCAAATGAGGTTTGCTTTGCAATCTACTCTATGCTTAAAACTTTATGTCTAAATTTTAAATAAATTTCTACAGTATAAAGTTAAGGCTTAAATCTTGGATTCTGTTCAAAGAACACAGATAAGAAGCAATGAACAAATGAATAGTATATTATTCTTATGTATAATAAATAATTTGCAACTGAATGAGTTCCTTTTTAAATTAATAAATTGAATTTTTGTTTCCTCACACTATGAATATATCTTTTAAAAAACATTTTGTTTATTTCCAAGGAGAAAGAAGATAGGGGGGGTGCGCCAGGGCTTCTAATGCCACTTGTACTGGGGAAATGAACCCGGTGGTTAGGCTTTGAAAGCAAGTGCCTTAGTCACTGAGCCATCTCTTTACCCCCTAAGGGTAGATTTTAAAGATATTCTTGAACATTTTAAACCTTATTGTTTGCATTCTTTTCTATCCCAACTATGTGTAATCTGGATTTGAAGTAAAATTTGATTTCACTCTACTGTTCCATATACTGTGTGTGGTTTGTATGTAGAGTATATGTACATGTGTGTGCTGATGTGCATGCCCTGAGATCATGCACCTGTGGAGCCAGAGGAGAACATCAGGTGTCCTCTTCTACTTTTATTCCTCTTTGTTTCCTTGAGATGGAGTTTCTTACTAAACCTGGAGCAGCAGTCAGGTTGGCTGACAGTGAGTTCCACAGATTCTCCTGTCTCCACCCTCCACGGGACTAGGATTAGAGGTGTGCATGGCCACGTGTGTCTTTCTGTGTGGGTACTGGGGATCTAACCCAGTCCCTCTCAGGATTAGAGGTGTGCATGGCCACGTCTGTCTTTCTCTACTGGGGATCTAACCCAGGCCCTCACAGGCCCTCATGCTTCCATGTGCTCTTAACTGCTAATACATTTCTCCAGCCCCCATATTCCGAACAGGTTTAAATGCTGATCACAATAAATTATATAACCAAGTCCCATAAAGTAAAATTTAGGCCTCCAAGCTCAGTGATTCAGGCAGCATCTTCTTCACATTTGTGGTTTCCTAAGTCTCCCCTTACATTCATTGTGTACATATAAATTTCTGTGCTCTAATGATTTGCTGAAGAAATAAAATATTTCCAAGCTTAATTAGAAATTATTTAACAATTTAGTACTTTTTAAGTACACATTAAATCAGAAAAGTTCTTACTGGTATCTCTCTCTATGTCTTGTGGAATATGGTAGCTAATAGCCATGTAAAGCTATTGAACAACTTAAGAAATATCTAGCACATGAGGAACTAAACTTTATTTTATTTTTTAATATTTTATTTATTTTTTTAATAGGCAGAAACTTTGTATGTACAATTAATGTGTTGGTACCACCGTTTCCCTCCTCCCTTCTCCCCGAGGGCCCTCCTCAGTGTGATTGCTGGAAGGTCCCATGGAATGGAGAGCTAGGAGTTGTGCAAGCAGCAGACATTAAATTTTAGTTTAAATTAATTTATATTTAGATAACTACATGAAGTTGTAGGTTACTATATTGGGAGCACAGCTCTATGTTATCATAATTGATGTACACAGGAAACTCCTCCAAGGGCTGACTTTTTAACATTACAGTTTAATGTCTGTAAGATGTTTTATTGGTTCTGTATCATAGTACTTAATACCAAGAGAAATGTAAGGAACTCATTGTTTCACTTAAACATCCATCCACAGGATAGAAAATATTGTGAATGAAAATTAAGGGTAAGAATAATAAAGAGAAAAATGTTATTAGAAGTATGAAATTACAGCCTGGAAAGCAAAGTGATGTTGGTCCTTTATTGTGTGTGCACAAAGTGTGAACTTCTCTTTCCTTCTCCCAATTATTGTTTAGTTTCTGATTTGATTTCTTTTCAGTGTTGGCAATCAAACTCAGGGTCTCAGTCATGAAAAAGCACTCTACCATCAAGTTACATCCTCATATCCTGGCCCCAAATCCCAAGCTTCTATTATTTAGGGATCCTTTCTGTCAGAAAGCAAATTTTTCTTTCTCTCCTGGAAATTGAGAAAGAATAGGAACTGTCAGCCATTTATTTGTTTGGAACTCATGCTCAATTGTCCACCTTATTGTCAATGGTTGTAGAATAGATTGCTTTGAAAATTAAAGCCTTTGTTTAGTTATTAAATACAAGCAGATTTCCTTCATCAAATAAAAAATATGCTATACTCCCTCCTTTTCTTCTTAATCTGTTGAGGGTACTGCATGATACAGCCAGTGACAAGATAAGGGGAGGGGCCAAGTAGCTCAACCACTCAAACCTGGAGTCTCAACAAAAGCAACACATTTGCCACATCAGCATGAGGACAGGTGTCCTGAGATCAACACCTCAAAGCTCCTCTAGTTTAGAAGATCTGAACCTTCAATCACTTGTCAGAAAGAAAAATAAACTTTCCATTATCTTGCCCATTATTTAGTGCTAACTTCACATTAAGAGTCTAGAGAAAATTATTTTGAGATTTTTAAAAAAATTATTTATTGGTTTGCAAGCAGAGAGGGAGAGAAAGAAGGAGAGAGAGAGAGAGAGAGAGAGAGAGAGAGAGAGAGAGAGAGAGAGAGAGAGAGAGAATAGGCACACCAGGACCTCTAGCCACTGTAAACAAACTCCAGATGCATGTGCCATGTTGGGCATCTGGTTTTGCATAGGTACTGGGGCCTCCTAGGCAAGCACCTTAACTGATAAACCATCTCTCTAGCCCTATTTTGGGATTCTTAACCTGGTCCTACAAGATGTGGGTGGCAAAAGAAGAAATACTGTTTTTGCATGTATGCACGTAGTTCGAGTGATGTGTGTTGTGTAGTGGTGTATGCATGTGTGTGTGCAGAAGCACATAGCCCATGTGTGTGCATTGGAGGCCAGAAGCACACATCTGTATATTTTGCTTAGGATGGGCGGTGGAGGGGGCATGTTTCATTCTCAACCCTGAGCTGCTGTTCCTCAGCAAGCCCCCAGTGATTTTCTGGTCTCTGTGCCCTCCCTCCCTATCACAGATTGGGGTTACATAAGTGTGTGGTCACACCCAGCTTTTTACATGGGTTCTGGGGAGTTGAACTGAACTTAGCATTCTCCAGCTCAAGAGGCCCTCATGATTAACTAGAAAATGCTCTTAGCCTTTGGGCCATCTATCTCCTCAGCCCAGAGCATTATTATAAGTGCTAATACAAATCCTGGGTTGTTGAGAAGAAAATAAAATTCTATGGAACACCTATATATTTTGAGATAGCTTCAAATAAGGTTTATCATTTTATATTACTATATTAAACAATGATATATTCCATAATCCTGCAAGCTCTCAAAATTGGACAGCTATTTCAATTTATTGCCCTGGATGGCATTTAAAGCAATTCCATAGATACTACACATTGATATTCTAAATAAATATGCCACTCTACAGCAGTTTGGAGAAAATAACTGTAATGCAGGAAATGATGGCATGCTCTGCTCTATCACTTAATGATCAATTATGTTGCACAAAGTTATTCACAAGATATACACGGTCATAACAGAAGCAGTATAATGGCTAACCTCTGCAGGACCTTGGTGGCATGGTTAATTAACCTGAATAATGCATGGACCATTTTCTAAAAATCAAATCAAAGCAAAAAGCACTTTAAAAATTTTTGGGAGTGGGGCAATACCTGCCAAATTTCAGAGTACTCATTAAATTCTGGCTTCATTAATAAAATCTTATTTTTATTATTAATATGTAGAAACTCTGTGTGTACAAAGTCTTGTGTTGGTACCCCCATTTCCCTCCTCCCTGCTGCTATTTCACTGAGGACCCTCCTCAATGGGATTGTTAGAATTCTCCATGGGATGGAGGGCTAGGAGTTGTGCAAGCAGCAGACTAGGTTTTATTTGGGAGGGGGGCTGGCTTTATTTCTGAAAAAGACAAACCAGTAGCTGTGTGAGGCAGTGAAGCACAGATAAGAAAATGACCCATAATGCACTTGTGGAGACAGATGTTGTCATCTACCCAGAACTCTGACATTTACCTGAATGAGATTAGCTGCTGGATTTCTTCTTTTTTCAAAATGTTTCTGGCGGTGTTGTTCCTGTACTTTTAGTGCAAAACCTGAGCCAAGAATGCCCTGGAACAAAACATTAAAAAAAGGTACGTTACAAAACAAATATTTTAAACACCTCTAATGTGAATCTGCAAGAAGACAAATAGTATGTAATCTGTTCATAATAAACATGTTCTTATGAAAAAAGCCATTATTTATCACTGTTATAATACTGCCACTTGCCAGCAAGTTGTTGGGAAATATTGCCCAAAGATAAAACCACTTGTGTTTTTAGCAGACTGGCTAGGCATCAACATTTACTGTCTTGTGGTAGAGTAAGAGGCACTATAATTACAAATAGAAATGAATGTTAATTCAAGTGAGTGCTCTTATACAGTTGTAGAATTTAGGGGGCATGAATGTTGACTTTGGACTGAGCTGGATTTTCAATCTGGGAGTGAATCTTGCTGCTGTAGGCATGGAATTACTAGCTTGGATGAAACCCTGAAATGGTATATTGATTTTTCATCCATGAGATGGGGCTTCAGATCTGTCTCTGCTGTAGCCCTTTATGATGCTGTAATTCTAGAGCAACTGGAGGTTCAAGGGAGGGACAGATATGCAGATGAAGCAAGCAAACTTTCAGGTTTGAAGACAGAGTTTCTGCCCATCTTAACAATGGAAACAATAGTTGAAGGGCCCACCCTACTTTCCTGAGTTTTAACTTAGTGTGTACCTTATTTTTTTAAAAAAAAATTGATTTCTTTATTTAGATTTTGAGGTTAGTAAGATTACTATCCCTTACTATCCTATCATCAGATATTTTTGTTTGGTTACTTTGATTTCCTTCTCCATATCATCCCAGTTTGCCAAAAGTCTGGTTCTTTGATGCTTCCCTCTCCAGTTTGCTTTGTTCCAATGTTTGTAAAGTCAAGAGGCTTTTTGTCCTGACCTTAAAGCATTGGCTAAATTCAGTCTCCAGGTTTTGTCTACATTTTTGCTTTTATTAGTATGAGACCACTGCTTTCAAGTTTGTGGATTTTACTTGTTAGCTATAAATTAATAACCTTTTATTAAACTTTGAGAAGTCTAACCCTTAGGTTAGAAAAGAGCATTTTGTAAGAACTGTCAGTATTTGCAATAAATAAAGAATATAATTTTTTCTTTTTCCTTCCTTCCCTCCTTCCTTCCCTCCCTCCCTTCTTTCTCTTTCTTTTACTCTTTCACTCTTCCTTCTTCCTTTCCTACCTCTTTCTCTCTATCTCTGTTTCTTTCCCTTTCTCCCTTCTCTCTCTCTCTTTCTTTCTTTCCTTCTCTCTCTCTCTCTCTCTCTCTCTCTCTCTCTCAATCCTTCTCTTTTTTCCCTTTTTTTTTGGCATTGTCAAGGCATGCCCTCAGTCTAACCCAGGCTGACCTGGGACTCTGTATTTTCAGGCTGGCCTCAACCTCACAGTGATCCTCTTCCTCTTTTTGAAGTAGCTCAAGATGGTGTAGACCACCTGGAAAAGTGGTGATTTTTCATCTCTAGGAGGTCTTAAGTCTCAGTTATGTGACAATTTGGCTGAGATATTTTGGCATTAATCTTTCATCTTACCTTGAGATTTCATACTTCTGAGCCCATTTGTGACAGTAACCAGACAATAAATAATGAAATCATGTTTTAAAATACACAATTATAAAATAATACCATTTGCTCTAGAGATCCATGATACACTCTATAATAATTATAATGACTATGCCACAAAATTAGCAATGACATTACTGGTTCTGTTTTCCATCATTATCAGTTCATTTCCCATGCTATCAAAGTCACTGTCTCTGTATCATATAGGTTGTGATTATATAAGCTAAGCTGTATAAAAACCTGGTTTTTAGAAACCATTTTGTAACCTTAAATAGCATTTGCCCTTCACTTGGAGATAATAAAAAAGGTCCCCAATTTCCAAACCAGATCAACTTTAGTTACTTGAAACCCCTTTTTTTTGTGTGTGTGTGTTACAAAAAATGATTTGGGAATAATTGATTTCTTGTCTTTTAACTCCATTTTTCATGAAGTATAAAGATGTAGGTTAGAATAAAAAATATCAGAATTTATGACACTTATTTGTATTATGTATTAGGAGTATTTATTAGATGTATTTGATTATGGCATATTTGTATATAACATACTCATGGAAGATATTTCAGATTTTATAAACACCAAATAACAGTACCTACCATGTTTGAACATTTATTATGTGGTCATAGGGTTTAGAATTAAATTCCATTTTTAAAGTGAAGACAGGTCCTACATAGCATAAATTTAATATCTGTCAAATTAAAATAAGCTGCCATTGCTTAGACATCATTGCCATCATTTCTTAGAAACATATATTAATTGATGTCAACTAGTTGCAATATATCTCTTTTACCAGACTGTACATTATTACAGCAGTTATTAAACCAGGTCTGTTCATTGTCTCAGTATGGCTCCATTCCAACATTTTTCTACGTTTTTTCATAGTGTTAAGTTCAGTGTACCTAAACAGAAGACTGCTAATGTCAATTATGTAATGCACACAGACACAACATGGCTTAGTATTTGAATATATGTGCTAGCCTTTCAAATATAGTAGATGTGAATTCTTAGAAAGTGAGTTTTCTTTTCATTAATTTTCTAGGATACCATGAAATAAATTTTAGGTTTTAAGATTTAATACTAGGCCAAAAATTACTATAATAACACAACTAAATCAAGTATACCTTGTTAATCATTTTAAATATTCACAACTCTTTGTCAGCTAGATTAAAGGAGACCAGTTTGTATGTTCCATATGGTAAACAAGCCTTCCTGATTTTTAATATGTTAGTATTTTGCTATCTACAATAATTATATTTATGGTTATTATTAAGGTTTATGGATAATAGCTAATATGTATTTGTTCAATGATTGTTTTAAAATTATTTTTACTTATTTATTTGTAAACAAAGAAAGACAGAGAGAGTACAAGTGAGGTCCTGGGCTTCCAGATGCATGGGCCACTTTGTGCATCTGGCTTTACATGGTTACTTGGGGATAGATTTCTGGTCGTTAGGTTTTGCAGGCAAACACCTTAACCCCTGGGCCACCTCTCCAGCCCTGAATGGTTAATGGTTTAAATTAAATAGAACTAGTCTTTGCACTGAACTTACTAGCAGGATGTCTCAAGGAATTCATTCTCTATAAAACTCAATTTCTTCACTAGTAAAAGGCTACTTGTAGCTGGAGTATTCAGCAGAATTGAGACAAGAGTAAGGGAGCTGAGATACCTGCTAATTAGGGTGCTGCTGAGGAGCTGAGGCTGACTCTCTGAGTTCATTAGCCTCCTGTGGGTGAGAGCCTAGAGGAAGTGACCTCCAGTGGATGGGTGGTCCAATGATCAGTGAGGTGCAAGAGCCCTTCTGCTTTGAAGATAACAGTTGGTTTCTTAGATGAGATGAACTTCAAAGAGGAGTCTCATGATCTCACCCTTTTTCAGAAAACTATCAGGGAAATCTCCAGCACAGTGCTGTTAGCTGGCAGGTGCACAGGGTAAAAAGACAGCTCAGCACCTACTGTGAGACTGCGGTAAGTAGATCCATGGTAGAAGGTTGCTCCTTTTCTTGGGCACTGTAGGAAATGTTCTGTTCTGTGTAAGCACATTTTTTAAATATGTAACATGGATGAATTTAATTTGTATATAAAATGGCAATAATTTTATTGGAAACATTTCCAAGAATGACTACTGTCTCTGACCTGTAACCTAATACAGCAACACTGTTTAACTTCCCTTTTCTTGGCATAGAGTTTTATTATGGGGCCCAGACATTTCACTGTACTGGATTCAGACAACTTCCAGAGGAGAGCTGATCTTGAACTAACTGACCCCAGTTCTTCACACCCTGCAAACACATCTCTGTTTGCTTGTTCAGGATGTTCACTTCCCTCCCTTGCTGTGAGTCTTCCAGCCCCCTCCCTAAAGGGCTGTTTGTTCTCCCTCTCCATTAGCTGATTGTGAGTATATAGGTCAGTGTGTCAGGATGCTCTCTGGTACTGAAGACAGGGTTGTGAATTGGGTCTCAAGTGGCTACTCCCATGAGACTGCACATAGCCATTGTGTATTTCAAAAATCTGCCATATATGTGAATTCAAGATAAATATAAACACAAAAGCAGTACATATTTTGTGCCTTTTAGAGGAAGAAATCCAAGACTAAATCCATTTTTACCATTTCTTGTGTTTTTAAATATATAGGCATTGGCTCATGAGTAATGACTTATTCATTTACTTATTTGTTGTTTCTTTTGGCATGTGTGTGGTGTGCATGTGTTTGTGCATTTGTATGTGTGTGGATGCACGTGTGTCAGGTTGTGTGGAGGCCAGAGGATGATGATGAATGCCTTTTTTGACTTCTCTCTACCTGTTTTCCTTTCCTTGTCTCTCTCTCTCTCTTTCTTTCTTTCTTTCTTTCTTTCTTTCTTTCTTTCTTTCTTTCTTTCTTTCTTTCTTTCTTTCTTTCTTTCTTTCTTTCTTTCTCTCTCTCTCTCTCTCTCTCTCTCTCTCTCTCTCTCTTTCTTAACATGGCCTCTCATTAAACTCAGAGCCAATTCAGATAGACTAGCTAACCAGCAAGCCCTCAGGATCTGTCAGTCCCTGCCTCACCAGCAGCTGGATTATAGTCATGTTCACTGTGCCTGACAGTTTACATGTGTGCTGAGCATGTGTCTTCGTGCCTGTGTAGCAAGCACTTTACCCTCTGAGTCATCTCCTTAGCCCCATTTGACTGCTTCTCACAGTGTTTTCTTTCCTTTCTTTTTTTTCAACAAATCTGATTTTGGTGCCTGCTCTGTTTTGTGTCTGGATAGTTGAGAGTGCCACAAGAGTTGACTTTGGATAAGTGAGATTTTTTTCACTCTCTTTAATATCACAATTTATATCAGAAAACAAGTGTCTTCATGTTTTTATCCAAAGGGAAGATAATTGAATTTTCTTCATAATAATCCCTTGATTTACATTATCATATTGATCATCCCAAAATTGTTCTGGACTCAATAATTCTTCCTCCATTATAATTATGAAGAAACAGACTAGACTCAAAATCATTGCTGGGACTGAATTCAATCTTCTCAAACTCATATGTTGCTTAGACCTTAGAATGAGGCCTTATTTGAAGATAAGACCCTCACAAAGATGATTAAGTTAGAATGATTTTAGTATGGTGAGCCCTTCTCATATGACTCATAAGATAAGGAAATTGGACATAAATAAGAAGACCCAGGAAACACCCAGCTGGCTATTCGAGAGTTGGGCCCTCCCTGTGAGAAGGACAGTAGTATTCTCTGGGCTGACTCACAATCAGCTTCCTTAGGAACATGCTCTCAGGTTCTAGCCTGGCAGAGGGCCCCATACTCCTTTCTGTAGACTCCCCCACGCTCATCTCCACAGCAAGTAGAGTGGAGAAAATGAGAAGTGGGGGATAAGGACAAGTTGTACAGTTATGACCAATGAATGGCCTTCAAAGAAACAGGAGGCTAAATTGAACAGAAAGCTAAACTTCATCCATTAAAGGCAAAATAATCAGACACTTGGGGAGATAAATGTGTGCTTCATTCTGACAAGATGCAGAAACTTCTCATTAAGAAAAATCAATGAGAATGGCATGAAGGATAAATTATCCAACACATTTACAGCACTTAAGGGCATATGCTTTTCTTTCAAATTATGGGAAGAATGACATCCTCCAATGTGCACATCTGTCTTCTTAGCTGTGCATATGACAAGCCAAACTGCAGTGATTAGTTTAAAATAAAGGTATCGTTACATCTTTGTAAACATTTAAGATGTATTAGTAGCATGGTGACTGGAAGGTGATATCTGAATTGCTATTTGGTATTAAATCCTTGAGCATATTTTATAAATTATCTACCTAGATATGTTTAGTCAACATTTTATTAGAAAAGTCAATGAAATAGACATGTTCTTAAGCATGCAAATTTGTGAGAGCTCCCTCCAGTAAACCTCTATGACTTAATTGAAGCTGCTTTATTGTTGCAAAGATACTCACAGCAGGAAGTGCAAAGAAAGAAATGCCAAGGAGTGCGAAGCCTGCGGAAAGCAGTCTTCCCAGCCAAGTTAGGGGAGTTTTGTCTCCATAGCCAATGGTTGTCAGTGTGATCTAAAAACAAAGTAAATACAACATTCAGCATAAGTACTTGAGAAAGAAGTCAAGGCCTAGGAGCAGCAGGCACAGCAGCATTTCCACTAAATAATTATTCAAGAAGTGTTGGCACATTTTATTACTGTGCTTTAATTTTCCATGACGCATAACAGAACTCCTCTTTGTTTAAGGAAAGGAATAACCTGCATACTTGTCCTCCCTCATAGCACAGTCTTCCATCTTTTCTATGTGTATTCAGAAAAAGATCACTTAAGTAAGAAGATAATCATCAGTGATATGGAAAGTGATAGAACTGTGGATTTAGGTCTGAATCAGAACTCTAAAGAACAATTTATTTTAATTAAGGCTGCTGGTTCCTTCCTGGCATTTGCTTAAGGTCTGGTCATGTTCAAGGTGCATTTTGTGATTTGCTGTAGAAAAAAATGCAAGGTACATGGTTCTTGTCCTAACTTACTTATGGCAGAGTAAGAGAGTCATGACGTACAGAAATCACTGAAACATGAAACAGGGTGACACAGGATGACCTGCTGTGGGAATTTAGGTAATCAATTATTTACCACCAGCTTGAGAGATAAGAAGGCATACCTGGGGACTTGTCATCATGCCTTTGAGGAAAGAGGGGTCTCAAATGGGGTAAACATCTTCATAGCAGTGAGAAGAACTAGGGCAGGTTCTGGAAAATATAAGTTGCTCAGCTAGGCAGAAACTTGGTGGATTTAAAAAAGTATAGTGGCTTCTTAAAAGTTTTCCATTAATATTTTTAAAATATTTATTTATTAATTTGGAGAGTTAGTGAGAGAGTATGGGCAAGCCAGGACCTTTTGCCACTGACAAATTTCAGGCACATGTGCCACTCTGTGCATATGGGAAATCAAACTTGTCAGGCTTTGCAACCAAATGCCTTTAACTGCTGAGCCATCTCTCCAGCCCTCATTAATGCTTTATAGTTGTGATTTAAATATGCAATGTCCCCATGGGCTCATGCATTTGAGCATTTGTACCCAAGCTGGCAGCACTATTTAGGAAGGGAGGATGTGGAACCTTTAGAAGGTAGAGCTTTGCTGATAGAAGTGGGAGGTGAGGCCTGAAGTTTTATAGCCTGGCCCTACTTCCTGTTAGCCCTCTGCTTCCTGCCTGCACATGTGACAAGCTGACTTCCAGCTCCTACCATGAAATTTGTCCTCAAAATTGTAAGCTTAATTTAACCCTTTCCTTCCTTAAATTGCTTATAGTGAGGTATTTATTTATAGCAACAAGGAAGTCACTGATAAGTGTATAATTAACTTTCTTGGTTAAATTTATCTCCAACATTTTATTTTACTTTTTGGTAGCTATTGTAAAGGGGTTGTCTTGGTTTATTTTTTGGAAACTAATTAGTATATGAACTGTATCTATTTGTGTGTACTGACTTTTTTTTATGAGATAGGGTGGCACTCTAGTCCAGGCTGACCTTAAATTCTCTATGTAGTCTTAAGGTGGCCTCAAACTCACCACTATCCTCCTAACTCTGCCTCCTGAGTGCTGGGATTAAAGGCATGCACCACTGTGCCCAATCTGATTTAAACTTTACTAGTCTATTCTGACAGTGTGTGTGTGTAATCTATACAATTTTCTGTATATAAGGACATGCCATCATCAAATAGTAATTCTTCCTGTTATTTCTTTCATATTTGAATTTCTTTTATTTACTTCTCTCACCTAAGTGCTCTGGTAAGAACTTCTAATATTGTCTTAAGTAGAAGTGGTGAGAGTAGGCATCTTGTCTTGATTCAGATCTTAGGAAAGGGTTTCCATTTTTTTTGTTGTTGTTGTTGTTGAGCATATTGTTAGCAGTGGATAATCAGATGTGACCATAATTATATTGAGCTGGGTTATCTCTGTGCCTAATTTGTTGAGAGATTTTATCATGAATAGATGTTGAATTTTGGCAAATGCTTTCTCTGC
This sequence comes from Zapus hudsonius, assembly GCA_004024765.1. NCBI lineage: Eukaryota > Metazoa > Chordata > Mammalia > Rodentia > Dipodidae > Zapus > Zapus hudsonius. Next base: position 53,095 of record PVHP010005404.1, read on the forward strand.
ATTTAATGAAATGATTTCAAATAAACCTGGACACGATAAGACAAATACTGTAAATTCTCACTTCTGTGTGGAATTTAAACAATCACATTCATAGAAGCAAAGAGAATGGTGGTTATAGCTGGGAGGTTGATGGAATGGGGATATGATTGTCAAAGGTATAAAGCCTCAGACAAGAGAAATATTTTATATCTATCAATCAACATGGTAAATATGGCTAATAATAGTGTACTTTATGTTTTTAAATCACTAAAGAATTTGAGCTCTTTCATTTCAAAATCATTTAAACTATCTCACCACAAAATAAAAATTTGAGGTGATGGATATTAGTGGGATTGATTTAACTAGATTGGTTATTTCACATTGAATCTATAAAGTCATAATAACCTTTGAACACTATAAATACATAACAATCTGTAAGCTTATAACCAAAAGAGAAAGCATTAGTGGAAGAGGAGGTTAACTAGATATCTTAAACCTGCGTCAATGAGTGTCTTCTTTTTTTTTTTTTTTTTCTACTATATGGGATTGAAACCAGGGCATTTTACATGCTAGGCAGACTCTACCACTGGGAGATTCACTGAAAATGATAATGATACTCCATTTCTGCCATAGTCAGTTTCTCCAGGAGCTTCCCATTTGTTTTAGAACAAAGTCCCCACTCCTCTCTTCAGCCCACAAGGCTCTTCCTGATTGAGCCTTGCCCTCCATCTCAAGCACAGTCTGCTCCTGCTCCCATACTCCTACTATTCTTCCTTCTGCTCACCTGCACCCAGACATTTAACTTGTCTCAGAATCTTTGCAATTGCTGTTTATCTTTCCAGATTTATCCTGTTCCCAGATTTTCATTCAGGTAACCACTCATTTGTCAGCTATCCCCAGTTAATGGGCACAGGGATTTGGATGGATAAGATAACTTCTAATGTTCTGTAGCACTGTAGGATAACTATGATTGATAGCTATTAGTCAAATATTTCAAAGTCATAGGACTTTTTGTGGTAGGGTCTCAGTCTAGCCCAGGCTGACCGGGAATTCACTATGTAGTCTCCGGGTGGTCTAGAACTCTTAGTGATCCTCCTATTTTTGCCTCCCAAGTGTTGGGATGAGAGGATTTTTAATGTTCCCTATCACAGAAATGCCAAGTGTCTGAGGTGATAGCTATGACAGTTACCCTGGTCTGATCATTTCACAGTGCATATCTGCAATGTATCTTCAAAGAGCTAAGCAGAAATCCCATTTCTCCCAACCTGTGAATTCCAAATATATCCCCCTCCATCTTAATCGAGGACTCCATTATCCATTGAGTTGATCATGCCATAAGCCTCATATATAGAAAGTTAGACTGTAATATTTGGCACCAACCTCACTCTCTGCCCACTCAGACTGCCAAGAGCTGGTCCCACTCCATAGACCCATCACCCAGGGGCCAGGTGAATACTCCCACTGGGCCTATTCTGCCTTGTCAGTACAACTCTGGCTCTTGCTTGCTTATATTGGGGATCAGACCCTTTTGATGCTGAACTCATTCCTTGGTCTGCCTGCTTTTGCTGACCTAGGTAGGAATTATGGATCTTGTCACACTTCAAGCCCACACCCATGAGGAGACTATACACACGAGTAGGAGCCTGCTGAGTTTCCAGTGTGCTCAGCCAAGACCTGTGGAAAGATCATCAACCTAAACCTACCAGTAGGCTGTCCAGGTTATTCAACACAGACCCCACAAGAGCCACCATTGCTGCATTTTCAGCAAGATGAAAGAATTATCTCCAAATCAGCAAATCTCAATGCAAAATTACACAATAACAGAAGGTAAGATATCCTTGCCGAAAATACCACTGCAAGCAAGCCTTTAAATGTTGATTCATATCCTTAGCCACATATCCAACAAACTTAATGAGGCCCTGAACAAATGGCTGAATGAAATGGAAGAAAAACAGCAAAAGAGCTCAATAGATGGCTGAATAAAATGGAAGAGAATAAAAAAATAACTCAATAGACAGATGAATGAAATAGATAAGAATCAATAAGATGACTGTGGAGTGAACCTAAAGAGGACATGGTCAAATAAATGAATGAATTCCAAGAGACATCCAGAAAGTCAAATCAAGAAATGAAAATGGAATTTAATAAAGAGATAAAAATACTGAAGAAAAATCTACTGGAAAACAAAAATGAAATAATTCATTTAAAGGGTCCCCAAGAAATACTCACAAATAGAAAAGATCATGTGGAGGGCAGACTATCAGGGATTGAGGGTAAAACAGAGAAATGCAATGGGAGGCGAAAAAACAACAAACAAAACACAACATACAGGCAGACATGTGGGACAGCGTAAATACACCAAATGTAAGTCATAGGCATGCAAGGAGGGGAAGGACTACAGGTCAAACATGGAGAATATAACAATCCCAACTCTTAGTAAAGAGATGCTCAGTTTGGTATAGGATGTACATAGAACACCAAATAGACGGAATTTGAGAAGAAATTTCCCACAGCACAAGAGCAAAATGGCTCATTACTTATTCACAAAAGTAAGTCCATCAGAATTCATTCAATTTTCAATGGAAACTAAAATCCAGAAGGACTTGGAATGGGATATTTCAAATTTTGAAAGAGCACAGCTGCCACCTAGATTACTATACCCAGCAAAATTATCCATCATAGTAGAGGGTAGAAGGAAAACTTTCCACACTATAATCCACTTTTATGACTATATGAGCACTATGCTGGCCCTACAGAGAATACTGGATGGAATACTGTTGTAGTCAGCTTTCTTGTTGCTGTGCAGAAAGAACCCAACCAAAAACAGCTTATGGGAAGAATGGGTTTATTTTGGCTTACAGACTCAAGGGAGAACTTCACAATGGCAGGGAAAATGATGGCATGAGCAGAGGAGTAGACATCACCTCCTGGTTAATATCAGGTGGGCAACAGCAGCAGGAGAGAATAACAAAGAAGGGGAAGCTGGCTATAACCCCCTTAAAGCCCACCCCCAACACACAGCTCCAACAAGGTTCTAATATCCAAACTGCCATCATCTGGGGCTCAAGCATTCAGAACACATTAGTTTGTGTGGGACACCTGAATCAAACCATGACTCCTGCCCCCCACAAACTAATAATCATACATGATATAAAATACAATGCATTCAGCTCAACTCCGTATGTCCCCACGGTTTTTCTTTCAACTGAGTCATAATACCATTCTCATTCTGTACTTACAGGTCCCCATGACATAAATTGGTATGCTTCCTGGTCTCTCAAGAAGTGAACAGGTCTTCTCTGCCCTGTGTTTCCCTTCCCATGTTATATCCAAGCCCTGGACCATATGAACATGGGCTGAACCTTCTAAACAATGAACCAAAATAAATCCTCCTTTTAAAGTAGTTCTGTCATAGCTATGTGTAAAATCACTAATAAGCTGTTTCTTTTCCTTTCCACTCCTGTGGATGGGGACCAGCTGACCCTTGACACAGGAGCTGACAAGCAGAAGCACTCTTGCTGTGTAACCTCCAATACCCGTGGCACACAATAAACCTCTTCAGCCTTCTAGAGAGCTAATATCATTCATTAGCTAAAGCCAGTAATGATTAGTTTCATGTAGGCTCAGAGTTAGAGAAGGGCATGCTCACATAGGACCCCCCAAACACTAGTTCCCAGGATATTTGGGAGATCCAGGAGAAGTGGCTTATTCTGCACAACCTGGAGAGGCTACATATGTGATTTTCAGTGGCTGAAAGGAAATTACACCCGGACTTCACTGTAAAATTGGGTGATGGGGGAGTTCTTACTTTCTGGAAAATTGTCACCTATTTCCAAGATCCCAGAAGTTTCTTGATGGCCTGGCATGGTAAGGTGATTTGTTTTATTGTACCTTATATTGCAACTACTCCCATGCCTAGTGCCTCAGCAATTTCCAGTCATAAGGGGAGGTAGTGACTATTAATTATAGTATACAGTTAACACAGTGATGTGGGCTGTCTGAGCTTAAAGAGGAAGAGTCAATTTTGGAAAAACTTAAATCTAGTTTGGAGTGCTGCTATAACAAACAAATAAGGCATCTCCCTTGAACTACAAGTCACTTTAGTGATACGACATTAAATAAGTAATGGAATTTCTCCTTTCAAGGTACCTCCATCATCCCCAGGCTATAAAATTCCTTGCCAGTTCTATATAGGCAGAGGACAACAGGATGCAAGCATTGAGCCCAGTGGGTGACAGCTGGAACCAGACCCAATGCCTCTCCTCATCTTGGGTTCATCATGTGGCTGCTTCTTGACTACATACACGCTGAGTGACTTGGGGTGACAGGGGTTATGGGTGGTTCCAGAATGGCACAAAGAGCTAAAGTGTGGTGAATGAATTCTAATTGTACAAATGCATTCTTGCTAATTTTGAGTCAAAGCATTTAATTATTTTCTAATATATACACTGCTAAAAATGGGTCACAATATTAGTTTTACTCTACATAGCAAATAGATTTCAAAGGGCTGTGTAGTCAATCAATGCAAGAATTCTTGGGGCTTGGGGAGATTGCTCAGTGGTTAAAGGCCCTTTCTTGCAAGCCTGCTGGCTTGAGTTCCACTTCCCAGTAACCACCAGATGCCAGATGCAAAGTGGTTCAGGCTTCTGTGATGATAATGCATTGGGAATCAGAACCAGAATTCTGAAGCTTGCAGGCTAGCTGGACTGGTGCACATGAAGCAAAGTTACACAAATAAAATATCAAGCTGGGTGTGGTATTGCACCTTTAGTCCCAGCATTTGGGAGGCAGAGGTAGGAGTTCAAGGCCACCTGATAGTACATAGTGAATTCCAGGTCAGCCTGGGCTACAGCAAAACCCTACTTCAAAAAACAAACAAACAAAGAAACAAAAAACTAACCAAACAAAAAAGCGAGAGACCCTATCTCAAGTGGGGTAGAGGGAGAAGACAAGCACCCTGAGGTTATCCTTAGACCTTCACACATGAGTGCATGTCCATGTACACATCCACTCATACATACAGATGCACACACATAATTAAAGAAAACAAATTTTTATAAGAATCCTGTTATTCTTTGTAAGTAAGATAATTTTATGCATTATATTAATGCATGAGAATACATAGAGAAGCTATCTTCTTTTTCTCTTTCTCCTCCCTTCTTTTTTTAAATATATATTTATTGTCCATAATGAGTTACATTATTTAGTGGGCAAACAATGAGTTATTATCCCCAATTCCCCAATGCCCCCCCTCCCCATCCCCAATCAGCTGGATATCCTCCTCCGTGGGTCATCTGGATCAGTCCTTGTGGCAGGGGACCTTCTTCATCTTCCTTCTCTCTCTCTCCCTTCCCTCCCCTCAATGGACTTTTCCCATGCAGGCTAGCATTCTATCTCTGAGCTACATTCCTAGTACCAGAGAAGCCTTTTCATTTTATTTTATTATTTTATTTTATTTTATTTTAACCCAGGCTGACCTGGGACTCATTCTGTTAGCTCCAGGCTATCCTTAAACTCCTGGCAACCCTCCTACCTCAGCCTCCTGGACTGGGATTATAAGTGTGACTCACCAAGCCTCAGAGAAGCAGTTTTAAAAGAATATTTTTATTTATTTGAGAGAGAAAGAGAGAATGGGTGAACCAGAGGTGCCACTGAATGAGCCACTTTGTTCACTTGGCTTTACGTAGTATTTTCTTTTTTGAGGTAGTTCCAGGCTCACTTTGTAGCCCAGACTGGCCTTGAACTCATTGGGATCCTCCTACCTCAGCATCTGCATACTGGGATTAAAGGTATGCAACACACCTGGCTAGTTTCTTAATTGAAAATTTCTGTGATGGCTGTTTGGCTATTTAGAAATATGACTGTAGTAGATAATCACAAACTGAAATATGAAAAATACTTTGTTGTATCCTAAAACCTATACATGTACATTTATTTCTTGATATTCTTCATGAATAAAAATACCAGGGAATGGCAGATACTATGGTTGTATTCTGACATTAGTTAGGCTAGAAATGGGTGTAGGATTTCTTTTCTTTCTTTTCACTAACTCCATCATAAAGATTATTCTCTTTTTCCATCATGGAAGAAATCAGCAAATATTATTTGGTCTGATTAATGGGGATATAATTATCAATGCTATTTTTTAAGCTAATGCATGTAAGTGAACAAGAATATTCTGTTGCATATTTCCCTCTAAGGGGGTCCTTTGAGGATGAATGAGTCTATTGGCACAGTGTCAATAATCTTTCTTTTCCTCCCATTTCCTCTGCTTTTCTTTGTCTTCTGGGTCTTTCCTTCTCTCCTCTCTAGGCTACTTCTTAAGCACCTGGTTTCAGACAGTGGGTGGTCATAGAATCTGGTAGCCAGCTTTGAAACTTAGTCACCTTGAACTAGAGGCTGTGAAAGGTCATGCATATTCAAACATCTGAATCTCTAATGGAGGTAGAATCATATAATTTTGGCTCAGGAAATAATTATTCATTTGTTTTTCCAAGCTTGTGGTCAAATATATAATAATAGTAATCGCTGACAGTTGTCTAGTGCTTGGCATACCATCTACATATCCTAATCTCATTTCATGTTTACAGCACATTTTTGCTCGGGTAATATGCTTAACTCTATTATACACAGACATTAAAAGATTGCTTAGTACCAGTCTCCACTCAATCAGAATGTTGGAGCTAGAAACCAGGTCTCTTGATTCTATTTTTTTTTCTAAACAGAATGTGTCTATACTGATGGAAAAATACTCTCTAAAAACAGACACATGTATGAGATGCAATTATTGACAGAATTCTTAGGGAAGCATTTTCTAAAGAGGATTATGAGCAGAGTACTCCACATATGTGTGTCATTCAGGAAGACACTGGATTTAGATATGTTTATACTATTTAGGGTTTTGGTGGGTTGTGGCTGGGTATCCTTTGTTTAGCAGCTAGAATGATCTTGAATTGTTAGGAGCTTGGTGCATTGATTCTCTTAGGCTAGGAAAAGCTTTGAAAGCTTTAGGAAATACACTTAAAGAAAGATTTAAGGGACTGGAGCGATTTCTAAGTGGTTATGGCACTTACCTGCAAGGCCTAATGATCTGTCTTTGATTCCACAGTACCCATGTAAAGTCAGATGCACAAAGTGGTTCATGCATCTGGAATCCCTTTGCAGTGACTGGAGGCCCTGGTGAGCCCATTCTCTGTCACTCTTCTATCTCTTTCTGCTTACAAATAAATAAATAAATAAACATTTTTGGTGGATTGTGGCTGGGTTTCCTTTGTTTAGCAGCTAGAAGGCAGTATACCAGCTCATAAATATTTCATAAAGATTTAAGTGAGATGATTTACTTTGATGCAATGTATTGATACTAATTTAGAAGACAAAACTCCTAAGAAGTTGCAGAAAACATTTTTGTTCGTGAGTCCACTGTAAGAAGGGTTGATTCTTTGAAGAACAACTGGTATTATCAATGATAAGGGTAGCCCTGTTCATGCCATATATTTCTTAAAGCAGGAAAATGATGCTTGTAACATGTTGAATGCACAGTACATTATATTGTGCATAAAGCCCTTTCACATGACTTTCCTTGAGAAGTATTGTCAGATTTCTGACATGGCTAAACCTGGCTGATACAAATTCGTCTATATGCCGGAAGCAATTGCTTCAAGCATAGGACTTCACATGGAGCTGTATTCAGATGCTCACTGAAGAATAAACTTCTACTGTATATACATTATAAAAAAAAACAGGAACAACCCCATAACACCGAGAATTTGAAGGAAAATGAGTCGAAGTGGATATCATTTTAAGTGAAATAAACCAGACCCAGAAAGACAAAGAATGTATGCTTTATCACATATGTGAAACCTAGATCTAAATCTGTGTGTGTGAGTGTGTGTGCATGTGTGTGTGTGTGTGTGTGTGTGTGTGTGTGTGTGTGTGTGTGTGTGTTCGAGCATTTTTGGGTCATGAAAGTAGGGGGCCATGGGAGGAGAGGAAAAGATCTTATGGGAGAAGAGAAAGGGTAAAAGAGAGGGAAATGGAATATATGATGACACGAAAGGAGGAAGGAGGGATACTGGGGAGTAAGAGGAAAAGCAAGAGGGAATAAAGTTAATGCAGAGGACAGTTGGGGGAATGAATAAAAACAATGTATAATAATGGCAGATATGTATGAAAAAGAAATCATGAAACCCATTAATTTGTGTGCTAACTTAAAAAACAAAAATAGTTTTGTTTCTAATTCTTCCACATTGGACAGGTGAGGAAACCAGAACAAGAACAATCATCTGATAGTCATTTACATCTTATGAGCAAGTCTTGTGATGGAACCCACATTTCTCTCCTCCCTTTCCCCAACCCTCTGTGGATCCTCCTCAGTGGGCTTGCTGGACCAGTCCATGGAACTTTGCCAACGAGGGGATGGAAAGATTGTAAGAGGCATGGAGGGGGAAAATATCCATTGACATTGCCCATCATCTGATATTCCTGAAGTACCTTTCATATATACAGAGCAAATGAATATCTGTGGATCCTAGTGCACTTAACTATGTAAACATACGGAGGAGACAAGAGGCTTTTCTTGCCAGACATGAAAGACAGTATACCACCTCAGCCTTGTAAGCAACACTCTGAATTCAGATTTAGTTTTTGCTTGTCTTAAAAGATTCATATAGAACTACCAACCAAACCCAGCTATCACTCTACTGGGCATCTACCCTCAAGACTCCTATTCTCAACAAAGAGACATCTGCTGAACATGTTTATAGCAGCTCAATTCATAATAGCTAAGAATTGGAACCAACCCAAATGCCCATCACTGGACAAATGGATATCAAATTCATGGTATATATACAGCATGCAAGTCTACTCAGCAGTAAGGAAAAATGACATATTGAAATTTGAAGAAAAATAGATGGACTTGGAACAAATTATACTTAGGAAACTCACACAAGAACAGAGACAAATGCAGCCTATTCTCCCTCATCTGTGATTCCTTAAAAAGGTCAAGCTTGACTACTAAGAAAACCTGACAGGTGAATTGGGAGACTGACAACTGGGATGATGAGCCTAACCCTGATACAAGAGGCTGTCTTAAAACTCTCTGTTCCAGTAATTGGTTATTTCCCACACTGAGTTGTTGATCAAAGAGACCTATGAGGTTCCCAAAACAAGACAGGCTTATGTCAAAGCTCTAGAATACCCTCCCGAGGCAAAAGATAAGACCCTAGTGCTGAAGAGACCACAGGCTGCTGTCACACAATACCCCGCTGAATCTGGTATGAAACCAGCTCCCAGATGGTGAGCCTGTATAGTGCTGGAAGGTGCTACACAAGCTGCTAGGGGAAATTGGCCAACAATATTCTGAGAAAGCAGGGGACATTGATAAACAACATGGACTGATGGCCCAAGAATGCAGAGGACACTGCAATAGGCAGAGACCAGCAAGGCAAGAAGTGCTCATCTGTGTAGTAGTGGCACTTAACCTAGATGGGTAATCAATGGTCTGCTGATTGGCTAAGAGATCCACTCAGTGGCAAGGAACCCTTAGCTGGAACTGGGATCCAAGGCAAATTCTTATAAAGATCAGGAACCCAGACTCCTAGGGGAAGATTCCACTAACTATGGGCCTACACAGAGGCAACTACACCCACTAGAATCTTGCTAAATTAACAATATTGGTCTCAATTGACCTATACTGTTCTCACTCTCCAGTGGAGATTCTGTTTGTACTTTTCAGAAGGCAGCGAGAACCTTGGACAACCCAATTCCACCAACAGGACCTGAGATTATGGCTGGCCTTCACGCAGGAGATGAGCCACCCCTAGCTCATCATCTTGGCCCAAATGAAACCATTGCGGAAGTAGTGAGAAGAGTAAGAGAGCAACATCCACAGCAAGTCAGATAACCTATGAAAGGGTGATGGAGACAGACACCAAGGATACACAAAACAGTCCAAAGCAGAAATCCAGAGACTCTTAAGAGCTCAACAGTATAGCAGACTTAAAACTCACCCACCATGATTCCGGGAACTTTGAGGAAGAGGGGGCAGAAAGATTGTAAAAGATTGTAAGGGGAAAAATATCAAGTCATTGTCCCCAACAACAATAACAACAACAACAACACACACACACACACACAAAAAAAAAAAAAAAACCAAAAAAAAAAAAAACCAAAAAAAACCTGGCTACTACTTATACAATTCATAACCCCCCATCCCATGGAATGTTCCAGCAATCCCACTGGGGAGGGCCCTCAGCAGGTTGGGTGCAGGGAGGAGGGAAATGGGGGTAAGCAGTAAGGAAGTCTTGAACACAAGACTTGTTCATACAGTGTTTCTAATTATTAACAACATATCTATCTATCTGCCTATCTCTCTGCATGTATGTATTTCAGTTCCTGAGGCAGAAAAGTATACCTTTTCCCTTAGTGATCAGTTGTTGATGTGTTCAGCCTAGCTGCTCATTCTCTCCCTTTCCATTGTTTTTTCCTTTTCTCCTCATTACTTAAAAGAGTTGCTGTATTGTGTTAAACAGTGTGTGAGAAACTCTTAATATACCCTCACTTAGTCACCAGAGAAGTTTCTCCTGCCAGAATATAACACAATGTAGGTTTTCAGAAGTCACATTGGTGACTTTCAGGGAAAAATAACATATTTTCTGTGATTTGCACTTCAATAGTACGGTTTTGACTGACACTTAACATTTACATAACAGGTTTAAGAATGGCCCAGTTATGTTTTTGTTTAAAAAAATATCTAGCCTTGATAAGAGAGTAAAAAAATCTTGTAATATGTCAAGCTTTTAGGAATGAAAATGAGGTCTTGTTAGTATAAAGCAGGCTTGTTTATGTTAGTTGACTCATTAATGACATTGCTAGAAGCTTAGAAAACATGAAAAGTAAACAAGAGGGCTTATTCTTTCTACTCATTATGAAAAGAATATATACTAGGTTGTAGTGTTAAATACATTCTTTACATGTAATTAAAGACCATATGAAAAATGTGTCTCAATAATTTTTAAAATCATCCACTTGCATTAGTAATTGTGGAAATATCCAGACTGAAAGGGGAAATGGGACATCCTAAGTAAGTATTTCTTAGTGCAAAGCTTGTAAAAATGGAAATTCTCTTTACTGGGAGTAGAGAATTTCAATGTTAAATATTAATATTTTAGTTGTGTTCTACAAACACAATGTCCCACTGAATTTCAAGTATTAAATATTAAAGCCCTGTCATTAAGATCAGGATGGCTGTACCCAAGACCAACTTTTAGAAAGATATTGGGGTCTGATCAGTAATGATTGAAGCCAATAGCTGTTTATAGAATTTCAATCCTAGAGAACATTTTTTATTAAGGAATGAATAAATGCACAGATCATTAAGTGAGCTAACAGTTATGTGGGATCTGGTACTAATATCATAGCAAGTTCATAGGCAAGGATGGTGACAGTTTTGAGTATGGATGCCACTTATATAGGTGTTAATGGAAAACATATATATATATATATATATATATATAATGCACTTCATAGTATCTAAGGAATAGGACCAGCCTAGATGTCCATCAACAGATGAATGAGTAAAGGGAATGTGGTACATAGACACAATGGATTTTTTTTCCAGTCATTTGTTGATTGGATGAATTTCAGTGATTAAATTCTGTAGTGCTTGGGATGGGGACATGACTCAGTTGCTAAGATGCTTGGCATTGAAGCATGAATACCTGAGTATGGATCCCTAGCACCTACATAAAAGCAGGTGCTGTGCTGTAATCCCAGCATGACCATGTCAAAAAGGGAGGCAGAGACAGGATAATCTCCTGGAAGTTCATTGGCCGGTGAACAAGGAGAAAAGTGAGGGTGAGCATTCAAAGTTGTCTTTTGACCACTATTTGTGTGCACATCTATATTCACACACACAAACACATACATACAAGACATTTTTGTTGAATAATCTATCCTAGCTACTAATGCCTTGTTTAATGTATGCTTAGCAAAGATTTTATTCCCAGTCTATAGTCTGACTCTACAGCTGGTGATTCTGGAAACTAAACCAAAAGATACTTGGTTACCAATAGCTTAATCTTGTAGACTCAGATAATTTTTTTTAAATATTTATTTGCAAGGAGAGAGATGGGGGAGAAAGGGAGGGAGGGAGGGAGGGAGGGAGGGAGAGAGAGAGAGAGAGAGGGAGAGAGAGAGAGAGAGAGAGAGAGAGAGAGAGAGAGAGAGAGAGAGAGAGAGAGAGAGAGAGAGAGAGAGAATAGACTTGCCAGGGCCTCTTGAAGCTACAAATGAACTCGGGATGCATATGCCACTTTGTGCATCTGGCTTTGTAGGCAAGTGCCTTAAACACTGAGCCATTTCTCCAGCTCTTGGATTTTTATTTTATGGTACTCTAAACCTTCGTGG